>APFE030314037.1:131302-182141 GCA_000404065.3 Pinus taeda | reverse complement strand
AAGGACTATGTTACTACTGTGATGACAAATACTCCCCAGGTCATAAATGTAAGGAGCCCAAATTCTTTCAAATAGATGCCACTGACTCCAATTCAACAGAGGAAGATCCTACACTCGAGGAACATGAGCCACTAGAGGACGATAACCAACAAGACGATGTCTCTGACGAACTAGTTATTCCGTTGCATGCCCTGGCAGGGATTTCTTCTCCTCAAACGCTCAAAATCAGAGGGTTTATTAAACATCACCCAGTAGTGGTTTTGATTGATAGTGGAAGTACACATAATTTCATCCATCAAAGAGTCGCAGAAACAGTGCACTGCTTTGTACGAGCAGTTTCTAACTTCCAAGTTCAAATTGTAGATGGGGGCACAATGAAATGTGAAGGCCGTTGTGAAAATGTCAAACTTCAAATGGGGGATTATCAGTTGAAAACCCACATGTTTGCCATCAACATGGGGGTTGTGATATTGTCCTTGGCGCTGACTGGCTCCGCACTCTTGGGCCAATCACAATGGATTTTCAGGAGTTGTATATGAGTTTTAAGCAGAACGACCACACACATACCCTCCGAGGACTCCAGGCGGGAGCCCCCTCTATCATAAGCTCACATAGGATGGAAAAATTGTTGAAAAAGGGCAATCATGGAGTGGTAGCTTAGTTTAATTCCATCTAGGGAGTTGAAATCAAGCAGCCGCCACTTCATCTTGAGATGCAACAGATTTTAAACAACCATCTGCCGTCTTTGACAAGCCTCATGGGCTTCCACCCTCACGAGGGGAACATGATCATAGCATCACCTTGGTTCCAGGGGCCCAACCCCCAAATGTGCGCCCATACAGATATCCGTTCACCCAAAAGAACGAAATAGAAAAAAATCATCAAGGAACTTTTGGAAGCAGGGGTCATTCGTCCCAGCATCAGTCCTTACTCATCCCCAGTGGTCATGGTGCTCAAAAAGATGGGGAGTGGCGGATGTGTCCTAACTTCAGGGCCCTCAATAAGCTCACAGTCAAAGATAAATTTCCCATTCCAGTGGTTGATGATTTGCTGGATGAACTCAACGGGGCTCAATTTTTCACGAAGTTGGATCTTCACTCAGGTTACCATCAGATCTGCATGAAGGAAGTCGACATACCCAAGACTGCTTTCAGAACTCATGAAGGCCACTATGAATTCCTGGTCATGCCGTTTGGTCTTTGTAATGCCCCCTCTAGTTTTCAGAGCCTTATGAACCACATTCTCAAACCATATCTCAGGAAATTTGTCCTTGTCTTCTTCGATGACATCCTCATCTATAGTTGCATTTGGGCAGCACATCTTCAGCATGTAGATCTACTCTTGCAACTGCTACGCAATCAAAAATTATTCGTGAAGATGTCCAAGTGTTCATTTGGCATGGCCGAGGTGGTGTATTTGGGCCACATTGTGGGGCGTGAGGGTGTCAAGGTGGACCCCAAAAAGATCCAAGCAATGCAGGAATGGACTCAACCTAAGACCTTGAAGAGCTTATGCAGATTTTTGGGTCTCACAGGCTATTATCATAAATTTGTCCGCAACTATGGTCACTTAGCGAAGCCCCTCACCCAACTCCTAAAGAAAAATTCTTTCTTCTGGAATGAGGAAGCACAACAGGCCTTTACAACTCTAAAAAATGCCATGTGTTCCACTCCAGTTTTAGCACTCCCTGACTTCACCGAATCTTTCGTCATTGAATGTGATGCTTCAGGAACAGGTATTGGGGCAGTTTTAATGCAGGAAGGGAGACCATTGGCCTTCACTAGCAAACAAATCAGTGGGAAGAATCAGGGCCAATCTACATATGAGAAGGAAATGATGGCCATCTTACATGCAGTTGACACCTGGCGACCTTATTTATTGGGGCGACATTTCCAAATCCGCACAGATCATCACAGCCTTAAATATTTTTTGGAGCAACGCCTCTCCTCCCCACAACAAAATAAATAGCTATCCAAAATGTTGGAATATGATTATGAGATCATATACAAGAAAGGGAAAGACAATAGTGTAGTAGATGCATTATCTCGCCAGTTTGAGGAGGAAAGTACCCTGCTAGCTATTTCCCTCCCCATTCCAGAATGGATTGAAGAAGCTCGCAGAGAATGGTTTTCACACCCCGAGCTCTCCCAACTCTTTCTCAACTACAGGCTGATCCAAATTCCTACCAAGGGCTTACTCGTGGCAGGATGATATTCTTCACTACAAGGACAGAGTCGTAATATCACCAACATCCACCTTCAAAAGTCGCATTTTGGCAAAGATGCACTCATCTCCCATTGCAGGACATTCGGGCTTTCAGAAGACATATGCTCGCACCAGAAGATCATTTTTCTGGACAGGCATGAAAAAGGACATCCTTACATTTGTAACCGAATGTGAGGTCTTTCAACGCCACAAAGGGGAAACAGTCAACACACCAGGCACCTTACAACCATTTCCCATTCCGGCATCCATTTGGACCGAAGTTTCTATGGATTTCATTACAGGTCTTCCAAAGTCAGAGAACAAGGCAGTCATCATGGTGGTTGTGGACCGATTGTCGAAGTATGCTCATTTCTGCGCTCTCCCCCACTCGTTTACACCCACCTTGGTTGCTCAAACTTTCATGGATCAGATCTTCAAATTGCATGGCATGCCCATTTCTATTGTGTCCGACCGCGACCCGATCTTCACCAGCAATTTTTGGCAGGAACTATTCAGAATACAAGGCACTCAACTAAAACTCAGTACTTCCTACCATCCGCAAACAGATGGTCAAACTGAAGCAGTCAACAAATGTCTAGAAACCTACCTTAGGTGTTTTACTTCAGAAAAACAACACCTTTGGGTACAGTGGCTACCTCTGGCATAATGGTGGTATAACACCAACTATCATGCCACCACCAAAATGACTCCCTATGAAGCAGTATATGGTCAACTCCCACCTTCACCTACTTCATATCTCAAGGGCTACTCAAAAGTCCAAGAAGTGGATCAACTCCTACAACACCGCGCAGCTATGCTCGCCCATCTTCGAGAGAATCTTCATCAAGCTCAGAATCGCATGAAGAAACAGGTAGACCAGCATCGCTCAGAGCGCCAATTTCAAGAAGGGGATCAGGTCTTTTTACGACTCCAACCATATAAGCAAACATCACTCAAAGACAAGGGATGTCAGAAACTCTCTCCCAAATTCTACGGACCGTATCAAGTACTTCAACGCATTGGAGAAGTGGCCTACAAGTTGGCTTTGGCACCTACTGCAAAAATCCATCCAGTTTTTCATGTCTCATGCCTCAAGAAAGTGATTGGGAACAATTGCAGAGTTCAAACTAGTCTACCGGAATTGGACGAAGAAGGATCCATCTGGCTTCAACCGGAACAGGTCCTCGACACACGAGTCAAGCAACTACGCAGCCGCATGATTAAGGAAGTCCTAGTCAAATGGAAAGACACCTCTCCAGAAGATGCAACTTGGGAGCCATCCACTATTCTGCAGCAGTTTCCGCAGCTTCAGCCTTGAGGACAAGGCTATTCTTAAGGGGGTGGGCATGTTAGGGTCCCATCCTAACCCCCTTATCTATGTAATGGGACCACGCATAGTTAAGAGTCAATAAAACCCATATTAATTGTAAGTGGTTAATCCGCAATTAATAAAGGAACCACAGTTAGTTGCAAATGGGCCGACGCTATTAGTAATAAGCGGTATTGACCCGTGATATTACTTGTAGGAGTCATATATAAAGGATAGTAACTCCCTGCGAGGAGCATCGTGTCTTATTTTTGTAATCGAGCTCTGCTCTATTGGAGGTTGCCCCCTCGAAGAGGCAAGTGAACATTACTCTCTGAATAATAAAGTCTTCGCTATTCTGTGTTATGGATATCTTTTCTTCACATATTCTATGTTATCGGTCTCTTTTCTTCGCATATTCTGTATTTGGGTATCATTTGCAGGTTAAGAAGCATAACAGATGATTTCTCCATACACACTTGGGTATACTTCTTAAAACTCAAGAGTGAATTATTTAACATGTTCTTGGTCTTTAAGGTCTTTGTTGAGAAACAATATGGACGTCAAATTCTTAAGCTAAGATCTGATAATGGCGGAGAATATGTTAACAACAAATTCATCAAATTTTGCACTAAGCATGGAATTCAAATGCAACATATTGTTCCATATTCTCCACAACAAAATGGTGTAGCTGAAAGGAAGAATCGCACCTTAAAGGAAATGGCTAATTGTATGCTTCAATCTAAAGGACTTAGTCTTAATTTTTTGGCAGAAGCAATTAACTGTTCAAATCACATAGTATATCACAATCCTACTAAGGTTTTAAAGAATACCACTCCAGAAGAAGCATGGAGCTCAATTAAACCAAATGTAAGTCACTTTCGCGTTTTTGGGAGTGAAGCATGAGCCCATATTCCAAATGAGAAGCATAGAGCTTTAGAACCTAAGAGTGAAAAATGTATTTTTGTTGGATATTCTAAAGATGTCAAAGGATATAGACTTATTCCAGTTAAGTCCAAAAATGTTATCATTAGAAGAGATGTAAAGTTTGTTGAAAATATATTGGCCTACGAGCCTAGTTCGTCGGATGTGTCACCTCTCCCTATCCCTTCTACTTCTGAAAAATATTTCTTCTTCAGATGGTGACAGCGAGGATGAGAATCCTCCCCCACCTTCTCAGGATCCCCCTTCATCTCCTCAGCTTCCAAAATGGGTCCGTGCTACTCGGGATACAGCAGGTGCTCTTGCAGGTGCTCCTACAGATCAACGATGTACACATTCTCAGTTCGATAGAGCCTCTTCTTCACTGGATCAAGCTTCAACGAATTATGATCCTGACATCTTTGCAAAAGCTTCAGGCCATTTAGATTGGGATGCAGCTACGAATGAAGAATATCGTTCATTATTGGAAAATGATACATGGGATCTTGTTCCTCTTCCAAAGGGATGAAAACTTTTTAGATGCTAATGGGTTTACATAACCAAGTTTGGACCAGATGGAAAAGTTGATAAACATAAAGCTCGTCTTGTTGCTAAGGGTTTTTCACAAGTTGAAGGCATTGACTCTATTAAAACCTTCTCCCCTTTTTCCAAAATGAACTCTAACCGCCTTGTTGTTTCCCTTGCTACCTCTTTCAAATGGAAAGTTCATCAGATAGATGTTAAATCTGCCTTTGTTCATGGGGACTTGCACGAAGAAATATATACGGAACAAACTCCTGGATTTACACAAACAGACTCCAGCCTTGTATGTCGGCTTAAGAAATCCCTTTATGGTCTCAAGGAAGCCCCTCGGGCTTGGTATGCCAAAATGGATAGCTTTCTTTTAGATATTGGTTTTTCTATGTGTCATTCTGACAATATTGTCTACACCAAGAAAGTGGGTAAGTCTCATATCATTCTTATTATTTATGTTGATGACCTTATCCTTACTGGTAGTGATCCTAACCTTATAAACCATGTGAAGTCCAGCCTTGACAAGAAGTTTGAAATGACAGACATAGGACACTTGCATTATTTTCTTGGTCTTCAAGTCTTGCAATCCAAGGAAGGTATTTCCCTTTCCCAGTCCAAGTATGCATGTGATCTTCTACGCCACTTTCACACGAAAGACTATAAGCCAGCCCCTTCTCCCTTTCAGTCTGAAGTCAAACTTTCAGTCACTTGTACTTCCCTTGAAGTTGATGCTACCTTATACTGTCCACTTATAGGAAAACTTTTGTATCTGACCCATACCCGTCCTGACCTTTCCTTTGTTGTTGGACTTATTGCTTGGTTTATGCAAAACCCACATGAAAGTCATTGGAAAGCAGCTAAAAGAATACTTTGTTATGTTCGAGGTACAATTCAGTTTGGGATTCATTACAGTGCAGAAGCATCTCCTTTATTGGTTGGTTTCATTGATTCCAATTGGGATGGTGACCCTAATGATTGGAAGTCTACTGTGGGTTATGTGTCCACTCTTGCTTCTGGACTTATTACATGGGCTTGTAAGAAACAAAGTGTCATTTCCCTTTCTTCAGCGGAAGTAGAGTATCGTGGTGTCGTAGAAGCTAGTAAGGAAGCCATATGGCTTCGTCAGATCCTATCAGATTTTGGCTTTCAGTAGTAGCATCCGACTACACTTTGGTGTGATAATAAAAGTGCCATTCAACTATGCAAAAATCAAATCCAACATCAGCGCAACAAACACATTGAACTGCACATGCACTTCATCAAAAAGCTCATTCATGACAATGTTCTTGAAGTGCAATATTGTTCAACCAATGATCAAGTTGCAAACATCTTTACAAAGGCTCTCACAGAGGTGAAGTTTACTAAACTTCGATTTATGGTTGGATTTCAGGAATTGTCACTAAGGGGGGATAAGCTCTAATGCCTCCTTCCTTCTCTTATTGTGTCATATTTGTACATCCTTCAATCCTATCCCAAGTTGTTCTTAAGGGGGGATGTTAAGATATTCCGACAATGTGAATTAGCTACCCTGGCCTCCATGTGCATGTGCAAAAACACAATTCTAATATAATTTTCTTCCCTCCTTGGGTTCGCTTAAAATTTTGTCAGGCAGGAAGAAACACTATCCATAAACAAGGAGCACACACCACTGGCTCAAATTATAATCACATTTCCTCTCCATTATTCTTTCTCTAGACCTGATTTGATGACTATCCTTGTGTCCTCCATGTGCATGTACATAGATATATAGTGATGTTGAAATCTGACTCTACTCTTATTTGATACTTATTTTTGTGCATGCATGAATTGAATTGTTGACTTCGTATCTCAAATCATTGTCTCCCCTCGACTTGGTTGAGTTTGTTAGCTTGAAAGGAAAAAAACTCTCCATAGACAAGAAAAACTCAGGGTTTGCTTCAATTAAATTACTATTATCACATTTCTTTTCCGTGATTCTTTCTTCTGACTGTGTTTTGTTTTCTATCCTCTTGTTTGTGATATGGCATATGTGTGAAATTGAGTTGTATTAATACATACTCCAAACGGTAAGGCAAAGGATGCAGCATGGATTGCATCATCATGCAATTATTTCTATCTCTAAATACTCATGCATCATATCACCGCATGGCCCCCTACATATCCTAGTCGTTTAACATTTTTTAACAATTTGGCGAAGTACAATGTTCACATTCCATCGACATTCATCATCACCATCACTAGCAACCCTTATCCTGACTGCAAATTCACAAATCTGTTTGTGTGGCTTCTCGGACCCACATCTCCTTCTTCATTTACATAGACGTGTTGAGATTTTCGGTTTTATTAAATTGGGCAAAAATCTCATGTAGGTGACAACAATAGGATTTGTTGCTATATTAGCTCCATTTTGTTGAGGAGGAGTTAATGCATCCTATATTTGTTGTGAGAGAATTTATGAGTCAGTTTTATTCTCTACCTATAAAAATATATGCCCGTACAGGATATTGTATATGATAGAGAGTGTGTAAGGAAATAAATTATTGTAATCTCCTGTTTAATAATAAGATTGCCAATGCCTCTGTTTGGTGGACGTAGCCCAGATTGGTTGGGTGAACCACGTTAAATCCTTGCGTTATCTTTATATGATTTTATATGTTGTGTATGTCTTTTAATTTCCGCTGCGCACTGTTTGCTCCAACAATTGGTATCAGAGCGTGTTGAGGAGCTCGTACATGTGACAGAGCTGCTGAAGGTGGAGTTTTGGCGATTGGCACAGTTTTCGGAGAGACAATCGCACCAATATTAGACAGTGAATGGGTTGGCGCATTTTATTGCGGAACAGGCGTGCCAATTGGCGCGGATCCAAGTTTAATACTCGCGCCAGAGCGCCAGTATCCCGATTGGCGCAGATCCGACGGGTTTAAGCGCGCCAATTTTGTTACTCTAACCGTTTTTGCTTCTGGCACGGATCTACTGTTGTGAAGGCAGCACCAAGTCCCTTTCGGCGCGCCAAGCGAGGATCGCTTTGGTAAAACTGCAATTTTGTTATTTGTTTTTTATTTGTAATCTGCAGTTTGTACAGCAGAGGGATTGTATGATAAGATTAAGGTAGCATAGTAGAAGGCAAAGGCATTTTTTGTTAAATATTAATTTGATTTATTAACAAGTTGGAATTGGAGATTGTTTGTTTGATACAATATGGAAAAAACTCAAAGTGCTCGTTTTGAGATCAAGAAGTTCAATGGCAAAAACAACTTCGAGATCTAGAAGGTGAAGATGTATGATATGCTTGTGCAACAAGGCGTGGCGAAGGCGTTGATGGGAAAATCCAAACAGCCTTACAACATGACAGATGATGAG
This sequence comes from Pinus taeda, assembly GCA_000404065.3. Classification (NCBI taxonomy): domain Eukaryota; kingdom Viridiplantae; phylum Streptophyta; class Pinopsida; order Pinales; family Pinaceae; genus Pinus; species Pinus taeda. The sequence continues at coordinate 173,836 of APFE030314037.1, read as the reverse complement.
TGGATCGAGTTGGATGAAAGAGCATTGATTGTTATTCGACTGTGTTTGGCGGATGATGTTTTGTTTAACATCGTGTCGATGAAAACAGTTGTTGGTTTGTGGACAAAGCTTGAGAAGTTGTACATGAAAAAATCCTTAACCAATAGGATTCTCCTGAAGTGACAGTTGTACAGTTTGCGAATGAAGGAAGGTACATCGATTACTAATCATTTGAATACTTTTAATACTCTCCCGGTGCAATTAGAAAGTATAGAAGTAAAATTTGAATCAGAAGATAAAGCTATAACTTTATTATGCTCGTTGCCCGAGTCATGGGATCATTTTGTTACTTCTATAAGTCTTAGTTCATCAGAAACCCTTGAGTTTGATGATGTAGTTGCATATTTATTATCTGAAGAAACAAGGAAAAGGTAAAATTTAGAAACCTCTACATAAGAAGCAATGATGGTCAAAGGTAATTCTAAAGAAAGACGCTTAAGTAGGCACATCGACTCGCGTTAAAAATCAAAAGGGAAGAAGAGTAAGGTAAAGTGTTGGTTTTGTGGCAAATCGGGACATTTGAAGAAGGACTGTTGGAAGAGACAACAAACTTCTAAAGAAGATTCTTCGACAGAGAAGAAAGAAGCAAACACGACAGATACAGGTTCAGCATCCGGTTCAGGTATGAGTGATGAAGTGTTATCAGTTAATTTGTCTAATCATGATCAACATTGGCTGTTAGATTCTAGTGCATCAAATCACATGTGCATTCATAAAGAATGGTCTCTAAGAAGTATAAATCAATTAATGATGGAGTCGTTTACATGGGAAATGATGTCACATGTAATATTGTGGGAATTGGAAGCATTCAGCTGCAAATGTTTGATGGGACAGCTAAAATTTTAACTGATGTAAGACATGTACCTGAGTTAAGGAAAATTCTCATTTCACTAGGAGCACTTGACACTAATGGATATAAAATTGTTATTCAAGGTGGAGTAATGAAAATTTATAAAGGAATTTTACTAGTAATGAAAGCTAAGAAGGTTGGAAAACTTTTTCAGTTAGAAGGAAGAACTGAGTCAAATCATGTTTCTACGGTGTCTGAAAATGACAGTAGTTCTATTCATTTATGGCATCAAAGGTTGGGCCATATGAGCGAAAGAGGTCTAAAGATTTTGTCTGATTGTAAGTTACTTCCTAATCTAAAGTCTGATAAGTTAGATTTATGTAAACATTGTCTGTTTGGGAAACAAAGCAAGCAGAAGTTTAAAACTGGAAAACAAACTAGTAAGGGAGTCCTTGATTATATCCATTCTGATGTTTGGGGTCCATCCCCTACAACCTCATATGGAGGCTCGTCATATTTTGTATCTTTTATTAATGATTTCTCTAGAAAAGTGTGGGTCTATATGTTAAAAAGGAAGTCTGATGTATTTACAGTTTTCAAACAGTTTAGAGCATTAGTAGAAAACATCACTGGAAGAACCATTAAATGTTTAAGAATTGACAATGGTGGTGAGTTTACTTCAAAGGGGTTTGACAATTATTACAAGGACATTGGGATCGAGGGACATAAGACCACTGTATATACTCCTCAGCAAAATGGAGTTGTTGAACGCATGAATAAGACTCTTTTAGAGAGAGCCAGGAGTATGCTGAGTAATGACAATTTGCAAAAGGAATTATGGACAGAAGCGGTGGATACAGCTTGTTATGTGATAAATCAACCACCATCAACGGCGATAGGATGCAAAATTCCTCAAGAGGTATGGAAAGGTCATCCTTGTGATTATTCTAAACTCTAAGTTTTTGGTTGTGATGCATATGCTCTAGTGCCAAAACATCAGTGTTCTAAATTAGATCCTAAATCAAAAAGATATATCTTTGTTGGATATGGTGATGGAACAAAGGGATACAGATTGTGGGATCCTACTACCCACAAGATCATCATCAACAGAGATGTTAAGTTTAATGAATCCTCTCTTGTATAGTTAGATGTAGATAATAAATTGAAATAGGATAATGTATCTGACTTTCAACACATTCAGTTTGAAACCAGTTCTAATGATAGTCAAGATGAACATAGTTCAGATGCAAGTCATGAACAAGTTTCAGATACAGATCATGAACAAGGTTCAGATGTAGATCATGAACATGTCTCAGATGCTGATCATGAAGAAGTTCCAACAGATAATAATCAGCCAATTGTGGAAGTACTAGAAACATCTTTAAGGAGGTCTACAAGAATGAAACGTCCTCCTAAAAGGTATGATGATTATGTTACTTCAGTTGCTTTTACCGCTAACGATGATGAACCTTTGTGCTATCAGGAAGCTATAGAAGGTTCGAAAAGTGAAAAGTGGAAAGCCGCTATGAAGGACAAAATGATGGCCTTAGATAAGAATGGCACATGGGATCTGGTTGAACTTCCAAAAGACAGGAAAACTGTGGGATGTAAATGGGTTTTCAAATTGAAAAGCGGTGTTGATGATACAGAGGACAGGTACAAAGCGAAGCTGGTCGCAAAAGGTTTTTCTCAGAAAGAAGGCATTAACTTTCATGAGATATTTTCAGCAGTTGTAAAAATAGTTTCAATTCGAATTGTATTAGCATTAGTCGCTTTACTTGATTTAAAATTACAGCAACTAGATGTTAAAACTGCATTTTTACATGGAGATTTAGATGAGGAAATTGACATGGAACAACCAGAAGGGTTTGTTCAACATCGCAACAAGAAATTTGTCTGCAGGCCTCAAGAAATCATTGTATGGTCTGAAGCAGTCACCTCGACAATGGTACAAGAAATTTGATTATTTCATGATGATTCAAAATTATATAAGAAGTGAATATGATCATTGTGTTTACTTTAAGCAATTAAGTAATGGCATGTTCATTATCTTAGTGTTGTATGTTGACGATATGCTTTTAGCAAGCAAAACCATAATAGAGATCAACAGGTTAAAGGCTCAGATGGCAAGGACATTTTATATGAAAGATCTAGGAGCAGCAAGACAGATTTTAGGCATGGAGATTTTCAGAGACAGGAGCAATGGTAAGTTGTGGCTATCACAACAGAAGTATATTGAGAAAATACTCTTGAGGTTTGGTATGAACAATGTGAAGCCTGTGTCATTTCCTTTAGCTTCCCATTTTAAGCTTTCTTCTAGTTTATGTCCTAATACAAATGAAGAAAAGGAATATATGTCTCGAATTTCATATGCCAATGTGGTAGGTTGTTTGATGTATGTGATGGTTTGTACTCAACCAAGTATTTCACATGTAGTTGGGGTTGTCAGCAGGTATATGGCAAATCTAGGTAAAGAACATTGGTCAGCAGTGAAATGGGTGCTTCGGTATTTGAGAGGCACAAGTGATTATTGTATCACTTATAACAGGAGAAGTGAATTTGTTTGCGGATATGTTGATTCCGATTTTGCAGGTGATTTGGATAAGAGAAGGTCAACATCAGGGTATGTCTTTACTCTTGCAGGTGGAGCTATTAGCTGGATGTCAAAGCTACAGAACATTGTTGCTTTATCCACTACTGAAGCAGAATACATAGCTGCTTCTCATGCTTGCAAAGAAGCGATTTGGTTAAAAGGTTTGTTTGGTGAGTTTGGTAGGTTACAGGACAACATCAAGTTATTTTGTGATAGTCAAAGTGCAATTCATTTGGCTAAGAATCCACCCTATCATAGTAAATCAAAGCATATACCTATCAAGTACCATTTTGTAAGACAGGTTATCACTGAAAGGGGAGTCTCTCTTGAAAAGGTGCATGCAAAGGAGAACTGTGCAGACATGTTCACGAAACCAGTTTTGTTAGAGAAGCTACGTTGGTGTTTGGCTTCTCTTGGCTTGCAGAAAAGATAAAAATAATAAAAAAACAAGGTATCAGGCTAATTGTTGTCAAGGTGAAGATTGTTGAGATTTTCGGTTTTATTAAATTGGACAAAAATCTCATGTAGGTGACAACAATAGGATTTGTTGCTATATTAGCTCCATTTTGTTGAGGAGGAGTTAATGCATCCTATATTTGTTGTGAGAGAATTTATGAGTCAGTTTTATTCTCTAGCTATAAAAATATATGCCCATACAGGATATTGTATATGGTAGAAAGTGTGTGAGGAAATAAATTATTGTAATCTCCTGTTTAATAATAAGATTGCCAATGCCTCTGTTTGGTGGACGTAGCCCAGATTGGTTGGGTGAACCACGTTAAATCCTTGTGTTATCTTTGTATGATTTTATATGTTGTGTATGTCTTTTAATTTTCGTTGCGCACTGTTTGCTCCAACAAGACGGACATTGGGGTTTATTAAATGAATGACATGTTATGTCACCTATGTTTAATGTCAACTCCTCTATTGTTTAAAGTCATTTGAATTAATTTTCTTCTCTACTTGATATTCAAAATATTTCAAAATGTCTCGTAGATTATTTGAAAGATATTTTATGTTACTTGGTTTCAAATTGATTTTAATGAAATAATATGTTATAATAAAATAACATTTTATTGATTGAATATTGATTTTAGTGAAATAATAAAATAATAAAATAATACTTTATTAATTAAATATTTATTTTAATTAAATATTAAGTTAATAAAATAATATTAATTGAATATGAAATTATATATATATATAAACAATGAATTTCAATGATAATATATACACGAAAGTTTCTAAACAAACCAGGGAACATAAATTCATATAAAATGTTAATCACTTAATTAAAGAGTAATAATAAGTCATACATCCAAAATCAAGTCCATAATTATCTAAGTGCCATGTTTGTCCTAATGACTTTTGTTCATTAACGTAAATCTTAAAAAAATTAAACTTCTCCGACAATAGAGTGGGAAGCTACGTACCAGGCTATTTTAGGACAAAGCCAATCATATATTAAAAAAAATATTTCATAATCTAATCAAATTGTAACACATTTTTTAGTATGATTATAACTTTATTATGGGATGAAATTCAAAATTCTCAAAATTTCTTCTTATTTTAATTTTTTTTCCAAATTATTTTGTTAAGCAATAAATAAAGCTTAATTTATCCCTCAACATCAATCATAACTTTACCCAATTCATGCGTTAATTTTTTATTTACCTAATCCATGCATTGATTTTTTATTTTAATATTTACCTAATTCATGCATTAATTTTTATTTTAATAATGATACACATGTTTGTAGATAATTATTAATAAATAGTACCTATTTTCACTATTACAATTAATGGGAAAAAAGCCAATTATATAATATTTTATAAATTCTAACTTTAATAAAGTTTATTATTTCAAAAAATTATTTATCTTAATCAAAATTTATATTTTTTTAATTCCATAATATTTTTAAAAATTAAATATTTGACCTAATATTTATAAATTAAAAAAAAAAGAAATGTTTTAAAGTTATTTTTATTTTTTATTAGTTTTAAAAATTCAATATGAATTTACATTTAAATTTAAAAGATTATTTAATTAATTTTTATAAATTTAATGTTATTTTAATAAATAATAAATGAAATATTAATAATAATTAATATATATATATATTAACAAAATCAATTGAGTGAGATTGTATTTACTAAGCGAATCTACAGTTATACTCATTATTGTTTTGAGATTTGAAACCATTACATTACTAATCATGAACTTATCAAAGTTTGGAGTTTCGAGTTGGTGACCTTTACGTCAATGGGTTCTTTAAAAAAATACCTTATCACTATTTACTCTATGCCCTATGGGAGGTATGGATGAAATTGTTGTTTACACTACTGTGACTAATTTATATTCAATACTCGTTATCTCTCTATTTCCATTTACATATTTGTTTCTCTCTCTCACTAATTTCTTCCCTCGTTGTCTTTACATCCCTCTCTCATTTTCCTATAGGAACTTTATCAAGTGTCATTGAGTCGGTTCCATGAACTTTTATTTTTTATCGATGGAAGCATTCACCTTAAAATAGTGAATATTTTATGTATGTCAGATATATTATATCAGAGTGTGTAAGTGACATTATAAAAAATATTTGTATTGAATATTAATACAACTAAAATAAAATTTTCTTTTTTTATATTTGTTTTAAGAAAAGTGAGATGAAATTTTTTTATATAGATGTTCACATATAATAATGTATCAAAAATCAAACTTAAACTAGTTCTAATGCTATAAAAAATAGAATCAAATTGATTTCTGAGTTGTTTTGCCTTAGCATGGAACTTCACTTTATATGACTTGATTTTATCCTTAAGATCATTAAGCTCAGCCTTAGAATGCACCTTATTAGCCATGTTAGTCTAAATCTTATAGTCCATCGTTGGATTGACTTAGTACATTGGGGGATTTAGTTTCAGAATTACATTATGAAAACAAGTACAACTCATGAGATTCATAGCTATTTGTAACTGCCAATTGACTTTTCCTTTGCATAGATATTTCTCATACAAGTCAAACGATAAATGAAATACAAACTCCATAGACTCAACATTTAAGACATTAGAAGGAATATTATCCAATTTTGTTACAAGAATGATCAACCCTACTGATGAAACCTTAAGTCTCCATAACAACTTTCTAGGTTGATGTAAGTCTCAAGCTTTTTAGTGATCATGAATATAGTTTTGATATTAATAAGTCTATATTTCTTTAGTGATCATGGAAATAGTGTGTTGTGCCTCGCAATCAAAATAGTAGCGAAGAATCTCAATATGTGAATTGTTTAATGCTTATGCCACCCTTCACACTTTTGTTGCTTCTACCACTTTTGATGTGTCCAACTTGATCACACGAAGAGCATTGAGTGGACACCTGTGGTAAGTTACCAACCTTGTATTTCCATGTGGCATTGGCCTATCATGTAAACAAAAATTGATCCGTGTTAGCATTACCATAAAATGTAAACAAAATGGAGTCATTTGGTTTTAGAAACTAATGCAAAAACAATATTGAGATCAATTATGTAGAAACAAGACAAGGTTTCTAGTTAGATGATTTTAGCTATTTTTTGGTTTTGTATTTTTAAGAAAGCTCAAATTTGACAAATGAATTTGCAAGTGACTTTAGAGGAACTTAGAATAATTGAATTCCACAAAGGACATCTAAGGTGGAAATTTTCCAATCAAATTATTATGCACATGAAAAATCACACATTAATCATTTATGACCCATAACCATTTCCAATGGACTTTTATCCCAATGGAGATAAGGGTGGCTTTCATGCAATCATCCAAAGGTAGGAATTATCAAAGTCATAACCATTGCATACATATTTGAGATAGACACTTAACAACACTAAATAATTGTATCTCATACATTAAAGGCAGTAAATAGTTTGTTAATTTTCAAATTGTTACGCAGTTGAAAAATCACACATTAATCACTTATGGAACAAAACCATTTCTAGTCAACTTTCGTGCCAAAAGAAATAAGTTGACTTTGATGTGATTGGCCAAAGGTAGCTATTATAGCAATTGGAACCACTGCATACATATTTGATACTTATTTGGCTTCCTCTTAACTCTTACAAACTTGGAAGTCCTAGTCCATAAGCAACATTTATGCATTGCCATGTTGTTGGGAAATTTCTCCTTTTTTAATTTCGTCAACAACTAATCCAATGAATAATCTCACATTTGAGATAGAAAATTAGGAATTTTTACTATATTTACAACCATTTGATAAAGAGCAATGCACTTATTTTAAAGATATTTTATTTTCCTCTTTCAACCATGCATCTTTTCCCATGATGAATGCATATTCATTATCTCTAATATCTTCATGAGATTTCATCCTACCATTCACATATAAAATTGAATCCTTACTCTCTCCAATGAGACTTTTATCTCTTCTGACAACTCTATGGATATTAATGGTTTGACATAGCTTTATAATCTGAATGATGTTCTATTCTGAAATCACTACGTGATTCAACATTTCATGTTGAGCCCCAAAACAGTTAAGCAATCTTCACTGACTAGAAAAAAAAAAAAAGCTGATGGTTGAAACAAAATCTGACGCTACAAAAAATATATGTGAAATATCAAGGGACTGTAGTTGTCTAAGTTTATAAACTAAATATGATAGTTTTTATAAAATTGGACATGCATACAATTTGAGCATTTTCAGTGAGGTGATATCTCCTATATCAATGGATAACTTGTGAAGATCATGACAGTTTATAACAAACAACCATTGAAGGGAAGTCATATTAAATAAACTTGAAGGAATCTCCTCCATATTGTTACAATGATCAATAATGAACTCGAGAAGAACGAGGAACTCAAAACACAACCCTTTATATAATCTAGTCATATTGCATAACCCTCACATAGAATCAATGATAACTTCTCTATATTTTGCTAGGATTGGTCGGGAGGAAGAATTATTCTCTCTAACTAAACAACTTTATACCAAGTTAATGAAGACAAGACTGATATGCCTCGGAGTGTAATACACTTAAAATTGTGATTGACAATTATTAGAACAACCTTTAATTTATGCATTGATCACATAAATGGTGGAAGAAAGTATTCACTTGCATAAATGTTTAAGATAATATCCTTGACATTTGGAAATTACATATGACACCAATCCTTCTCCTCCATTGGACCTTAACATACAATAATGCAGAATCAACACATTTAGAAACAAATTATGTGCAGGTAGAATCTAACAGACTATAAGATTTTGATCAAGTCATTCAATTCAATTTTGAAAAATGGTGAGAAACGACTAGGAGAGGAGAAAGAAAAATGCACCAAAACTATGTGGAACGAAGCAATCTCAACATCAAATATACACTTAACAACCTTTTTCCACTTTTTGGGAATAAAGTCTGCTTTCTAAGGCATTAAAAACCTTACGTAAGGGGGGAGAATAACTATTTTTTAATGAAGTATAAAAGACCTTTTTCTTATGTATTCTTGTTTGGCTCATAATTGTCTCGAAAATGTAAGCAACGGGAGAGTATCACTTTTAAAATTTAGAATGGAGCACCTTTTGAAAATCTCCTCTCTCCTCGTCAAATTTTACATCCCTTCACACAATTGTCATTCTGAGGGATGGAAAGTACACACAGTAGTTGTGTGGAATTTCTATGTAGCCCAAAATTACCCCCAAGTTTGTTGTCAACTCAAGCTTCTTCCTTGATTCTTTTGAGTCATGGCAGTAAAAAGAGGCTCCAAAAATCCTAAAGTGCGACACATCTGACTTCCTCCCCCAGAAAGCCTCCTTTGTTGTAATCATGCCTAGAATCCAATGAGAACTCTAGTTCTGCAAATAGATTGTTGTGTTACATGCGTTACCCACAAATGTAGAGGTAGGCCTTGGTCATGCAACATCACCCTTGTTGCTCCCATAATGCTATGGTTCTTTCTCTCAGCCAACCCATTATTTTGTAGGTTGCGGGGTGATGTCAAATCTTGTTGAATGCCTTCTTTTGCACACATTTTTTTGAATTCAATCGACACATACTCACCTTCATTATCGCTCCTGAGAGCCTTCACCTTCTTGACAATTTCTTTCTCAACCAATGCCTTGAATTCTATGAACTTGGAGAATGTCTCATCTTTCCTCCACACGAAGAAGATCCAACACTTCCTTGTGAAGTCATCAATAAAAATGACTTGTGTCTAGAAATCGAGGTTGTCGAGAAAGGTCCATAGACATAAGAGTGTATCCTTTCCATGACTGCATGTGCTTTGTTGTCCCGATCATGGAATGTGAATTTTGTGTACTTCCCCAAAGTACATCCTTCCACTTAAGTGCTCCTTTGGGGAGGACAGTGGTTATTTGTTGCATAACCTTCAGGGCACCATGATGCAAATGGCCAAGTCTTTTGTGTCAAATTTCATCAGCATCATGGCTCTTTCTTCGCCTTTTTGCTTAATGTGGCACAATCTTCCACATCTAGCTTAGGTTCTTCACACGAACCCCGATCTGCTTCACCTTTCTCGCGGCTATGTGTCTCAGAAATTCATTTCCTTTGTTGAAGATCACAACATAACCACAATCTTCCAAAACTGCAACAAATATGAGATTTTTCTTTAGGCCCGGAATGAACATGACATTCTTGAGCCTGAGAGGGGAGCTTGAATACCTCTTAAAGGTGATTGTACCAATCTCGTTCGTGTTTTACCTTCCGTCATCCCCCGACTCAATGTGCATCTGCAAGTCTTTCTCCTCCAAGTCACTGAAAAATCTCTACACCCTTCCATGTGGAACGAGGCACCTCAGTCCAAGTACCACGCGCTCCCCATCACTGTGTTGGCCATGCATGCGATAGGGGTAAAGTCAAGCTCGAATTGAGAAGCTAAGGCCTCACCTGTTGCTCCTCCTAAGGTCTTATTGCTTGCCTTTTTATGTGGAAACTTCATGGCATAGTGCCCAAATTCATGACAATGGAAGCATTTAATTTGGGACAAATCTTTCTTCTTGCCCCCTTGGATGGACTCTAGATTGGATTGAGATTTATTCCCTTTTCCTTCCTTTCCCTTTCCAACCAATGAAAATTTTTCTTTATCCTCACCCTTGGATGACATCCCATCTCTGGTATTCTACCTTATTTCCTCCTGTACCAAATCAAACCATAAGTGTTCCCAATTCAGTAGTTTCTCCCTCTCGTTCACTGAATCTTGATAGCTATGTCATCTCTTGGGAAGGCCCAGAAGGGCTAGGCTTACCAAGTCATCTTCTACAACATTAAAACCAACCCCACCAAGTTCATCATGAAATTGTGTGAACTTTCTCATATATTATGGAATAGTTTCATTCTTATGCGTCTTGATATTTCAAATTTTATCCTTGAGCGTCAGTTTCTTGTGGTCATTATTATTCTCGAACAATTATGTCAGTGCTTTCCACATTGTGAATGAATTTTATTTCTCATGGAGATTAGAAACAATGTGATCCCGTACTCCATCCATTATTATGCTCCTCGCCTTGGCTACATCTTTCTTCCACTGAGCAAGGTTTTGAGCATCAGATACTTGTGATTTTGCAACATTTTTCTAGTGTATTCTAGCAAGCCATTGTCATCCAATACTACCTCCATGAGATAAAACTAGAGGTGCCTTCTAATGCATACTCTAGCCTCAAACCATTGAAGTTCATCTTCTCTTCTCTAAAGAGATCTTGCTACACGGAACTACAAATTCGATCCTCCTAATAAACAAATTTGAAATTCTTGTTCTACTGTGAATCCTACTTTGATACCATGTAGAAATTATTATGTATATTTTCAACTTCTCATGAAGTTTTAATCAAAATCACAAGACACAAACCTACTCTACTGCTCTGTGGAATTTAATTCACAATTTAAAACAAAAATCTCAGACATGCAATAAGAAATAACACACATGCACACAATATTTTTCCTAGGGAAAGCAATCTGCTAAAAAACCAATGCATGTTTGCATTACTCTAATGAATAGAGATGTATTACAATTGATTTTCTCAACTGAGCACAACCTACAAGTGAATAACCTATCTCTCTGCTCACTAAGAAGATCTTACTGAGACTTAGTCAATTTATGCCTCTACTTGAGCTCATATTTCCTTGTGAAATTCCTTGAGAAATTAGGCCCCTATTATTTAGGAATTTCTCCAAAATGGATTGCGCAATTCCCAAGGTTGATCATTTGACTGCATGCAACACCTATACACTAAAGACTATTCTACAATTGATGTTACACTTCCTTGGAATCTCCACCACAACGGGGGAACTCTAATTTTCTGCATGCAGTAGCTATTTTGGGTTAATTGATCAATTAACTAGATGATCATTGAGTTTGACTGAATTCCCACTGCGCAACTGACCTTCCACTAGTTCCTCCAACAATTGGAACTAGTTTAACTGAAAACAACTTCAAAAAACTGACTTTGATTGCTACAAATTAGCAATCACGCACACTTAAATGACTCTAACTCCTCCAACTCAAATTTAGTGAGTGACACAAGCCATTTCACACAAGTTAGTTGCATCCAAGTTGTTCATTGATGGGGATATTCGAATTTTCTCAATTTAATCAAGGCAAAATCAAATTGAATTTCTTGCTAGATTTTTCAACAATTCATATCTAAGGTGGTCGATGAGGTATTGTAATCTCACTTGATGATTTACAGCTTGATATTGAAGATTGAATATTTTGTTGTCGATAAAGATTTGAAACAACATATCTTATCAATTGTGTAAAGTAGGTTATATGTGACCTAATTTTATGATTAATAGTCAAGTCAAAAGAGGCCTAGAAAATTCATGGTTCGTTTTATGCATCCATTTGCATGACTACATGGTCTTTCTAATTTTCATTCAAGGAAGAAAGTCATTGCCACAAAGTGGTACCTTTCAACTCATTGATGCATCAAAATAACTTGCTTGTCCTTTCATAATAGTGTGAATCATTCTTCACAAAGTAAGCCCCCCCAACTACCCTATAAACATTGTTACCAACTTAATGAGAATTGTAACCTCAAACCGAGAACTCTAACCTAAAAAACCACTACTTTTGTGCATAAAAAATGAAAAAACACCTTGAAATCAAAATGTGGTGATGTCGCGTCACCTTTTTCTTTTATGGTTAAAATAGTCATGGCATTACAAACCAAAATCATGATAATAGAAAACATTAAAAGTCTAACAATCTTCAACCATGGCATTAAATATAAAATAGCATGACTCAGAATAACCTTAACATTCTAACATTTTTCAATCATTGAATTAAAACCAAATATTCATGAGTAAAAAAAAAAAACTTCAAATTTCAACATTTTCCAACCATGGGATTATAAACCAAACATCATGAGTACAACAAAAACCTTAAATTTTCAATATTTTCCAACCGTGACATTATATAATGACTAAAAAAACCTTAAGATTCAACACCTAAATCAAAGAGTAATTATATGAGAAATTTATTTTAAGACTAAAATTATAACTTTTTGAGATCTTAGCCTAAGACAACTTTGACCCAATTTCATTAAGACACTAAAATTGCAATATTTATTAATGTACACAAAATCGTGAAAAAATAAATAAATATAAAAAATTAAATTAAAAATTTTCTATATTTTTAACAAATTAACATAATTTTAAAAAATCTATTTTTTCCAGAAATAAAATTAAAAAATCAATAAAACAAAAATTATAAGGTCCTTTAAAAAACACATTTAAACAAATTTTATTTAAGAAAAAATATAAAACACAAATTATTAAAATGAAAAAAAGGAAAAATAATTAAAATTTTATATAAAAAATAATATTAAAACATGCATAAAGGAGAGAGCTCTGCGGCGAACTGCTTCAAGCCATGGCGTTCCCCGTCCTGGATTCCCTGTCGCCCGGCCTTGTATTCCTCGTAGGGAAGGGCAGCCCGGTGTTGTTTAGAAGGGGGCTTGAGCTAGGCTGCATATGGTTGCGCGTTCTTGCCGAAGACGCCGGGAACTCGGAATGCCTCAGCCAGATGTGGTGGGTGTTGGGGTTTAACGCCCGCTTTCTTGAGGAAACAGATCCGTGTGGGGAGTTCTTTCGACCCTACAGCAACAAGGTTAACAGCACTCGGGCGCCGCGCAATCATATTGTTGAGAAGCTTCCTTCAGGCGGGTGGGCTGACTTTGGTAGGAGCGTTCTCCTCCAGACCTGCTTCCCGAGTGCAGAGATCTCCAAAGATCCCCGCAGGGCTTTTTTCTTGGGCACTTATGGAATCGATCTATGGACTGTGAGGTTGCAAGGGCTCCCTCCGCTTCAGGCCTCGTTTTCTAGTTTGGTGTTTGCCCTCGGCATCCTTGTCTTCGAAACAAATGCTAAATGGCAAAGCAGGGAGGTTGCGTGGCAAGTGTTTGTAGAAATTCCGCGCAGAGAGTTGGGCTCTCGGAAGGGACAGATTTCAAACAATGCTCAGATTTTATTTCATGGAAAGGCTCTGGAAGACTGTTGCGAGACGCAGAGTCCAGCCTTCGTCCAGCCCCTGCTCGGACCTGCAGATTTTGGAGCAGTAAGCTCCAGAGAGGCCTCGTCCTCTTTTAAGCCATTTCCAATGATTAAAGCTGAGTGCTGCCCTACGCAGGGATCTAAGAAAGTCCTCCCGTCTCAGATTTGCAGAGGAAAGAAAAATCCGGGGCACTCTGCTTCGTTCCAGATCCACATTGGGCTCCTCTCGGGAAAAACTCTGCTTCAATGGGTGAGCTCTTCAGATCAAGTGCAGGACCTCAAGCAAATGTTGGCTTTCAGGTTGGGGATTCCCACTGCTTCTCAAAGGCTCCTCTTCAAAGGTAAACAGCTTGAGGATCACCTGCCCCTTTCTTTTTATGACATTCAAAGAAATGCCTCCATCATTCTTTCCCTTCGTTTGAGAGGGGGAGCTGTGGGACAGTCTTCTTCGGCGGCAGCGTTTTCCTACAAAGATGTTGTCCATGCTCAGAAGTCCAAGAGTACGGCTCCTCCATCCCAGGCACCAAAACCTTTTTTGGTGGACAAGCTGGAGGAAACCCCCTCCATCGAAATAATACATCCCACGATGGATAGGCAATTCCAGGTGTTTGCAGAATTAGGCATTATTTGCAGGTTCAATGGGCTTTGGCCACGCACCGCAGACCTCTACAAATGGATTCACTCGAACTGGACCAATAACTGCAAGGTTCTTCTCTGCTCAAAAGGCTTCTTCATTGTAGTTTTTGTTGACGGAGAGGATTATCAAAAAGCACTGACTGATGGTCCCTGGTTTTGGGGCTCAGCGGGGCTATTCTTAACCCCTTGGTTCCCAGACTTCGATCCATCCACAGCTGTCATCACCAAACTCCCCATCTGGGTCAGACTTCCAAATCTCCTGGCTCCTTTATGGCACTTTGCTGTGTTTGAAGGAATCGGCAATTCTCTAGGCCGCCATCTAGCCACAGATACGTCTAGAGGGGAAAAAGGCATTTACACCTTCGCCAGAATCTGCGCAGAAATAGAAATGAGTAAAGGACTTCCAGATCAGATCATTCTCAAATATGGAGACTTCCACTGGACGCAGACCCTGGATTACGAGAATACAGCGTTCCGCTGCAGAAATTGCCATCTCCCAGGGCACCTTCAAAGATCGTGTCCAGCGATCCCTGCCCAAAAGAAGAATGTTGTGCCTAAGCCGAAATCCAAGAACTGGAAACCTTTTGACCCGCCCCCCATGGACGATTTTGATTCCATCTCAGAGGAAGAGGAAGAGGACGCGGACGGTATGGAGGCTTCTCTTGCACAAGATCCGGTCTCCACAGGTCCTGAGGAGACCACTGCCCCACCTCTCTCGCATAAAAGATCTCACGAGACCTCTCCTTCGGATTCAGACAAGGAGATCTCTCCATCAGCACAGCTTAGTTTGCAAGTCATACCAACGCAGCAGGATCATCTTGGTTGGGTCAAAGTTGGTAAAAAGAAAGGAAAAAAGGGACGAACAGAGGATTCCACCAAAGTTGGGTTGGATCCTCAGTAGGGCTCTTGTTTCTTTGTTTCTTCAGGTTGTTTTCTTGTTTAGCACTGCTCTCTTCTAGTCTACTCCTCGAGGCTGAGGTGGATTGTCTATCCTTTCCGGTTGCCTGTTTTTCTTTGGGGTTCTGTAGGAGGTCCTTTGGTCAAGTTGCCATTTTCCTAGCTGAGCCTCGGGCTCTTGTCTGACCGGGCAGACCTTTTGTAAAATATGTTTTATTTTCTTAATACAAAAAGATGACTTACACAAAAAATATTAAAACAGCATATATTTAAAACAAAAAACAAAAAAAAATACCTAAAAAAAATAAATATTTTTTTAAAGGATAAAAAATAGAAAGTATACATCAAAAAGGTTTTAGAAATTTTTAAAATATCTATCTATTTCATTGCCTAGATTTGATTCCTCATCTTGTCCTGGAGATGAACCACACAGATTGGTTCGAAACGCGTCGACGAGATTATCTTTCTATGTGATTTTTACCGAAAAATATTTGATTATAAATAAAAAATTAAAAAATAAAAAATATATAAAATAAAAGTAAACAAAATATATTAAAAACTAAAATATATATATTGAATTAAAAATATTTGAAAAAGTGAAAATAAAATATAAATTAATTAAAACAAAAAAAAGGTTGTGGTGAGTGCAATGCCCAAAATTGCCTCTCCGCTCATGTCGACCAGTAAACAACTCACAACACATCTCACTATGAGTTGTGTAGTTGGATTCTTGGTAATCCTCGAGGGTAGAGGGGTGATGCCAGACATCGCCCTCCCCTAGACAACCCATAGTGAGCTATGTTGCCAACTAATTGGGGGGCCCACAGGCAGAGGCATGATGTCAAGCATCATCACAATAGGTTGTATTTTCGGCTATCTGGTGGCCCCCATGGGCAAAGGGATGATGCGACGATGCTCGGCATCACCCTCCCCCACACGACCCATAATGGGCTATGTCATCGACTACTTGGTGGCTCCAGTGGGTGCAGAAGCAATGTCAAGCATCACCCTCCTAGACACACATCTTTTTTCTTTCATTTTTTTTATTTTTTCCTTTTTTTTAAATGAATTTTATAATTCTTTAATTCATTTATAATATTTTAAATTTGTTTTCAATTTTTATCTAGATGGTCTTGGATAGACGATGATCAGGTGCTCTGTTAAGATGCTCCTCGATGTGAATTCACTGGTTCAATTCCATGCCTTGATTCACGGTGATATATTGGACATGATGAAGATACAGTCCCACCAAGCTTAAAAAAAAATTGTTTTCATATTTTAAATTTTTTCAATCTTTAAATAAAATTATATTTTTATTTTATAATTTTTTATTAAAATTTCTATTTCAAAATTTTAATAAAATTAATTCATAATTTTTAAATAGTTATTTTATTTTTTTTTATTTTTTATTAATTTATATTTTATTTTAAAATTTCTAGTTTTATATTATTATTTATTATATATGTGTGTGTTTTTTAAATATTATATTTTCTAATTTGTATTTAAACTTTTTATTTTATTTTATTTTTCTCTTTTTTCCTTTATTTAAAAAAATAGGAGTTTTTAATAAATTTTTGAAATAAAATGTGTGTTTTTATTTTTTATTTTTTAAATTTATTTTCACCACTATATAAGGACACACACAAACACAATTACAATTTCTTTTCTCAATTTTTTTAAATGTAAACAATTAAATAAACAAACAAAAATTATGTAATATCACTTTTAGATTCATGATCGAGTTTATGTTTCTCTTCAATGGTACCAATGGTCAGAGTTGTAATGTCAATTAATTGGTAATTTTAACCCCAAAAATAAAATTAAATAAACTAATATGTTTTTCTTCAATGGTACCAATGGTCAGGGTTGTAATGTCAATTAATTGGTAATTTTAACCCCAAAAATAAAATTAAATAAACTAATATTTAGACAACATTGAAAACCATTTTAAAAAGAAGCATTAAAAAAAAAAAGTACACAAATTTTAAGTGCTAAGTTTTAGGTTTTTTCCTAGTCATGATTGAAAAATGATTGAATTTTAACCCTAAAAAATGGGGATGTTGCATCACCGCGTTTGCATCTCAATGTACTTTTTCATGTCTTTGGTAGTCATGATATTTCATTTTTAAAGCTATGGTTGAAAAATGTTTGAATTTTAACCCTAAAAAAATGGGTGATGTAGCATCACCATATTTACATTTCAACATGTTTTTTCATGTCTTTCATAGACATGATATCTCACCATAATGCCATGATTGAATTTTTTTATTTTAACTTTGAAAAAAAAGAGTGATGTTGACCACAACTTCTTAGAGATGGAGCTTTGTGGGTCTGCTATACTATGGCTTTGTGGGTGGCGTTGAGCTTCAATGCAATATCACATGACTTAATTCCATTTAATAAGGTTAGCCATATAGTACATGAACACACAAAGCTATACATCCCCAACAAAAAGGTTAGGGTTCCATCTGGAATTATCTATCAGGATGAAATTAAAAAAATAAAGCTTTCGAAACAAATTTTGGTCTAAAGCTTCCAAATTTTGGTAGACCTCTATAGAGGACTCAGGTCGAGTTATCTCGTAGGATTGATCATCTTGTATCTACTTCAACCAAAAAGAGGTCCAAAGGTCTTGTAAAAAGGAGGGGTAGACCCTAACTTGGAACGTGACAAGCATAAATATATGCCCCCAACTCACATGTTTCTTCCTTTAGTTTTTGTTCCTTATGATAGAGATCCTTCACTTGTTTATTTGACTCTTCCACTTATCCTCCTAGCTTAGATATACTAAAAATAAACATTTCTTCATCTTTTCAATCACTTTTCAGTGATTCTCCTTATTAATGATCCCCAAATTGAACAAGTCATCCTTAGTTTTCCATTGTGACATGTCTCATTTTAATTGAAGAAATGCATAAGTATTTGTTAGAATATCATCTACGATGATATTTATAGATTGTTGAGCTTCTTTGGTATAACCTTCTGCTAAAGTCTCAGCTTTAGTCTCATATTTTTCTTCTTGTTCTACGGCCTATAACAAGGCTCCTATATTACTCAATTTAGGCCCTTGTTTCTTCAATTTGGCTCTAAGTTTTTCGTTCTCTAAAGTCAACTTCCTATTTTGTCTAAGAAGTACTTGATAATTGGGGATATAAATATGGAAATTTTTGGGATCAATGGCCTTACTTTTCTTTTGTTTGTGTTTCTCAGATTTGTCGTTGCTTGCTGCCACTTCAAATACTGATGGTGCCTCTTCCATGATGTTTTCTTCAAGGTCTACCACTTCAATATTTTCATCGATATCGTTGGGTTCAATTGTCTTGGATCATGCCTTCGGGAAGTCATAAATTTCATCCTCTCGAACATGTTTTCCTATCACATGATCAAGTCTAGTTTTGAATAAGTATCCTTGTATAGAAGAGTACATAACACTATTTTTTATGACCTTTTGTCGCTCTCTAGGCAAAAGATGTTTTGGAAGTTTTCCTGCAGCCAAGTGATTAGCAATATCTGTGAACCAAGGTACATTAGTATATAATGCACACGGATTTTCATCAAGGGAATCATCTTCTACGAGAACGGACTCATTACCATGATGAAGTCGAGACAAGAAATCACCAACAACATTCTCTTTCCTTGGCTTATCAATGATGGTAATATCAAATTCTTGTAAGAGGAGGAGCCATTTGGTAACTCTACTATGTGTAATTGGTTTATTCATAAGATAACATATGGTAGAGTGATTAGTGTGTACAAAAATAGGGTATCCAATAATATAATGACTAAATTTGTTTATGGCATGGACCATAGTGAGAAATTCCTTTGTAGTTACTGTATAGTTCAATTCAGCTAGAGTCATGTTTTTATTGGTATAATATATAGAATCAGGTTTTTATTCTTCCTTTTGACCCAACATAGCCCTAATGGTTGTATCTAATGCATCAATGTGTACATGAAAAGGTAAGGACCAATTAGGGCCTCGAAGAATAGCGGCAAAAGATATTTTTTCTTTACGAGTATTGAATGTTGATTGGCATTGATTATCCCACTAAAACTTAGTAATTTTTTTGAAGATGCAAAATAATGGGAAAGCCACCATTGTAAAGTTTTCTACAAATCTTCTATAATATCCTGCATATCCCAAGAAGCTGCAAACATCCTTTTGGGTAGTTGGTGATACAAGACTTATGCAGGAACAAAACAAAATACATATATAAACATAAACACAGAGATGCATCATAAATAAATCTTCATTTCATTAATATCAAATAACTGAAATATGCTTACATACATAATGGAAATAAACTAGCTCGAGCAATGGTAGCTTATCTCTAAGAAGAGATGTGGCAGCTACATGCCTTTGAATTGTGTTACAATGAGGCTCAAGGGAAATTTTATTATTGAACAACAAAATGAAACCCTAAACAACCAAAACACTAACCCTAAGAGATGGAATGATAAGAGTTTGTGGACCTAGTTTGGGTTAGTTGGACAACCAACTTCTTGGGGTCGGAACTTGGTCATATGATCTCCGTTTGGAGCATATGATACCTTGTTAGGAAGGTCTCTTCAAGTAATACAATATTTTCAATAGGCCCTTGCCTATCCATATGGGCCTATTGCATACCTCAAAAAACATCATTTAGGGGGTTAAAATAACTCCAGAAGTTCATGACCTGAAAAACTACTAAAAATAGTAAATTGTGATATAATCAATGAAACTAGTTGGAGGTCCAAGTGGAATAGGTGAGTGGCCACCAATATAAACTTGGATCATTCCTACCCCCTTAGAAACCAATGGTCCCCATTGTGTGCAGAGCTTCCATGAGGTGAGGAAATTTATGTTGAACCTGGTCCCTGGTGAAGGCGTTAGCCTGCTTTTACAACTCAATATAGATGGATCCTCTACTAGCGAGTGTTCTTGATCTGTGTGTCCATGATCCTATTAGTCGTGGCATGTTCGATATAGCTTGGGTTGAGCTCTCTTGGGGTCATATGTTCAACAATATCTAATGTGTTCAACAATGGGGGAAATAATGGCCTCAACTGGTCCACATTGAATACTGGGTGTAAGCCAAGGAACGGTGGAATGATGCGATTGAAATAATTGTCTCCTACAACCTTAGTGATGGTGTAAGGCCCATATCAGAGTAGGTGAAGCTTGCGATGGGCCCCAATGAAGTGCTTCTTCTGCAAATATAACCAAACTTTTTCGCCCACCTAAAACTTGTGTGGCACCCGATGTTGATCATGACATTGTTTGTACTTAGTATTTTCTATGTCCAATATGTCATGGACCTACTAGAAGATGTACTAAATTCATTCAATGAATCTGGAACCTTTGTCATCTTCGGACTGGACATGAGTCGAATCTTCCTGAGTAGTAGCAAGTGGTACGGTAACATCAATGGGACATAGTGGCTAGAATCCCAACCCGACCTGAAAGGGGTTGTGGCTAGTTGAGTTGTTGAGAGCTCTGTTGTAGTTGTTCTGGACATAGGGGATGCTTTCATCCCATGTGCATGGATTCTTCAAGGTGTACATGCGCAGGATGTGCACGATCATCTTGTTGATGACCTCTGTTTGGACATCAGTTTAAGGGTGGAAGGTTGTGGACTTAGTGAGCTTGGTATCTAACAACGACTAGAGGCTTAACCAGAATGTACTTAGGAACTTGTTGTCTCCATCTGAGATAATGGATTATGGGATCCAAAAGTGTACCCATGCTCATTCAAACAAGAGTTTGGTAGTGGATTTTGTTGTGATCATCTTCTTACAATCCGCCAGAATGGTCATCTTAGAAAATCTATTGATGGACATGAAAAAACAGTCACTGCCATGCTTGGTAGAAGGAAGAATTAACATGTAATCCATGGATATGTATTCCTAGGTCCAGCTAGGAGTAGGAAAAGGAGTATGCAGGGATTAATTTTTTATTGTAGGTTTAGAAATGGCATAGGCAATGCAATATCTGATGTACTTCCCAATGTCCGGTCGAAGGTTCAACTAATAAAAATACTTCTGCAACACTGCCACTCTTTTTTCTACCCTAAAATGTCCAGCAGACCAATTGTAGTGTGCCTCCCAAAGCATCTTGGCACGCTTGCTTGAAGGAACATAGAGGTGTCCCAGGTGGAATAACAACGTGTCCTGGAGGTGAAAGTCTGGAACTTTTTTTCCTTCCAGTAGCATATGGTATGTGGCGTTTAATTCTAAATCACTCTTGTAAAGATGTGGTCATCTTGAAGTCTCGTTTCCACAAGAGTCGAGCACAATGGTCAGTGACATAATCGGCGGTCGACTGAGGCAATATGAAACATTATTGGTGATGCCCTTCTTGTACTTAATGTTCAAATGGAACTGTTGTAGATATGTGGACCATTTCTGATGGCAATTATTCTACAACTTTTCTTGTGTTTGTATGAACTATAGGGGTCAGTGATCTGTGTGGGTTACCATTTCCTTCTCCAGAATGTAATGCTTTCATTGTTGACATGCATGCACAATGGAATACGTCTCTTTTTCATATGTGGGATACTTTCAGACTGCATCTGAAAGTGTCTCATTGTGATATGCCACTGGATGCCCATGGTGGGTAAGAACTGCACCAATAACATAGTCGGACGCATCTGTCTCAAATTGAAATGGTTGTTATAGGTATGGTAATGTGATCATTGGTGTAGAGAAGAGGCGATGCTTTAACTTGACAAATTCCTTTTATTATGATTTAGAGAAAAAAAACTTTTTTTCGCTTTTCCCCTACTGACTTAACTCGAAGGCCAAGTGATATGAGAGAATCCCAACATGAACATGCAATAGAAATTAGTAAGACCCATAAAGTTGTGAAGCTCTGTTAGAGTGGTTAAGGATGGCCAATCCTAAATAATGTATATCTTAGTTGGGTTTACATGCACACCCCTCTCATCAATGATGTACCCCATATATTGAACCTGGTTCATACCAAAAGTGACTTCTCCAAATTGGCACACAATTTGTGTTGTCAGAGGGTTTGGAGGACCTGTCGAATATGGTGTAGGTTATCTTCCCAAATTTGGCTTAAGATCAGGATGTTTTCCAAATACACTACTAAGAACGAGTTGGTGAAGGGTCGCAAGATGTCATCCATCATCCTCATGAAGTTTGTGGGGGAATTCGCTAACCTAAAAGACATGACTAGACATTCAAAAAGGCCCTCCTTTAACTTGAAGGTAGTCTTCGACACATCGAAGGGTTTGATTGGTACCTAGTGATAACCAAACTTCAAGTCAATCTTGTTGAAATATTTAGCCCCCTTGATATGGTCCAAAAGGTCATAAATCCATGGGATTGGATATTTATTCCGGGCAATGATCTTATTTAACGCCCGATAGTCAATACGGAACCTTTAGATTTTGTCCTTCTTTTGTACAAACATGATCAGGGTCCCACTGGGTGATGAACTTGGATTGATGTCCCCTGTCTGCAATAGCTCCTGAATCAACCTCTTGATTTCATCATCCTCCATAATAGAGCATCAGTAGATCGATCCATTGGGTAGCGGTGCACTCGGGGTCAGATCAGTGGAGTGCTTGACTTGACAGTGTAGGGGTACCCCTGTGGGTGAGGTGAAGAAGTCCCTATACTCCTCCACAACCTTTTCGATTATAAGATTGTGGCCACATCCATGTGGCTACAATCTTCCTCTTTCTCTGAGGGTGAATCATAAGGAAGACAAATTTCCCGGTCTAGGAAATGATCTTACTGCATTGTTTAACAAAGATCAAAGAAAAGGCGGTAGGCAGCACTACCTCTGGTATCCTATACAATTTCTAACCCAAAGTAATAATAATAAAACGAGGTCTAGATTCATATAAAACAAGATGCTTCCATAGGTATGGTTGACCTAATAAAACATCGTAAACCTCCATAGTGGCAACATCATATAATACCTCATCTGCAAAGGGCTTGATGTTATATGGAAGGCAACAATGTTGGATGACACGAAGATCTCGCCCTTGGTGGAGCCACCCGATGGTGTACGATTGTGGGTGCAACATTGTTGGAAGCTTCAATATATTAATGACCTCAGCTAAGATCAGGTTTTTTTGGCTCCCACTTCCAATGATGAATTGCACCGATGAACCCTTTACCCACATCTGTGAGTGAAAGAGGCGCTCTCCCTCCTCTGGATCCTCAAATTCCACATTTTGGAGCTTGGTGGTGGCTACCATCATAGTGGGTTCTGCATCAATGATCTGCTTTCCCTTGTCAGTTCCCTTGTCGAGTTCCAGCTTAGAATCAGAGAATGCATTCGTCTCTGAGTCTTTTAGCTCAACCACTAGTCCCTACTTTTCACGACATTCATTTGTGTTATGAGTAGGAGTTTTATGGAACTCACAGCACTTTTTGATGCCCTTCTTCACCTTCCGGTTATTCTTGGCTTGCGACTTCGAGGAGTTATCATGGGGGGTTGCAGCCTAGATCTACCATTTTCTTTGTGGCTTGGGGGCGCCTTTGCTCTGATTTAGGTTCACAGATCCAAAGTCTCGCTTCTTCTACTTGAATTTCTGCTTAATCTTGGTAGCATATTGGTATGTTGCACCAAGTGAGAAGATTTATAGGAACTCCATTTCCTCCTAAATGTCTTTGTGCAAACAACCACGGTACTTGAGCACCAGATGTTTCTCAAAATATTTGATAATCAAATTTGTTCGCAAGGTATGCAACAAATTCGTCAACCCATGCACATCTTGATCCCTTTTCTACCACAACATAGTCCATTATATGTACTTGTCGTCATAGCTCCCAACAAGGTAATATTGTTCCTTGACAGCATCTCGGAATGAGTTCCAAGAGGGTACGAATGTAAACAAAGAGGGTTCATCAGCCTATCTCTCACAATAACTTTCCCACTATTCCTTGACATGGGGGGTGACTTTCAGCATTGCAAAAGTAATCTTCTCCCTGTTAGAGAAATTATGGACTGAAAAATAACCTTCCAGCAGATTTAGCCATTTATCTACAACATATTCATCTATTTAACCTTCGAATATAGGGATATTTAAGTTAACTTGTATCTTGAAGTGGGAAGTGCCTCCAAAGTGATTGTTGAATGAAGATGTGTCACCAGTTGATATTCGCCGAAGGATCTGGGCAAATTTATCTATCATTTTCTTCCTTTGTCGCTCGAGGGATTCTTCAAGAAATAATTTGATAGGATCGCCTGCTCCCTCATCTTTCTTTTCTTCTACCATGGGAGGTCATTAGTGTTTTGATCCAGGTCCGGGGGTGACAGAGGACCCTTCCAAGACCTTTTACTTTCGCGATGTGTTAAATTGAATTTTTATGAGAACATAAGTGAATACATATGCATACTATAAAGAAGGAGAACATGTCAATCATCAACACATGAAAACATAAGCCTTTGATAACGGAGTTCGTCCAGGAGGGACTATGTCTCCGGACCCCGGTGTCAAAATGGTGTAGGTTGTTGCATTAAGTGATGTCAATAGTGATGATGTACATAAGAGGTGATGTCTCTATCATACAAGGAAAATGCCCTCACGCAGAAGTGGCTCCAAGAGATGTTCCACTACAAGAACTCTCAGTCAAAATACTCCTATCAATATGACGCAAAACTCATGCATGATGATCATCCCGCAAACATGGCATAAAAGGGATCTCAATGCAAACATGCATGGCGACACATGAGTATCCCATCAACATACAACAAAGGGATCTCAAAACACAACATGACGAATCATGACAAAAATTACATCACACAGATAATTCTGCATCACATCAAGCAGGAATTATGAAATCGAGTAAGAAACAAGATCCCACATCAAGCATCAAACAAGGATCTGTGCAGCACAATGCATACCAAAAGAAGTACATGAACACAATGCATATACCTCATATCCACGGGCCATCTAAAGAAGTGCGTGTCAAACTGTTGAAGTTGTTCAAACCATCAATCTCACGGCATCGAATCACATGAAAATGGTTGCTCGCACATGAATGTTGACACCTGCACTCCACTTAGAAAAGTGGCCGAAAAATAGAATGAGAAAATGAAAAATCTGAACACACCATCAGATTTGTGGCGTCGAATAGTGCAAAATCGACTGTCAAATTTCTGAATTCTGAGAAAGTGGAAATATGGGGCTTAATGAATCTTTTAGATTCCCCCTAGATTCCTCAAAGATTCTATCCTCCAGGTCCTCTGCAAATCGGCTGCTCAGATCAGGAAACTAATTGCATCATTGGGTTCGTGTCACTGAGAAGTGTAAGATCGACATAAAATTTATCCAATTTGGGCACTGCAAAAATTTCACCCTCCTGGAAATTTCGCTCAGTCATGGTTCCACATGCAATAATTTATTAAAAGATAATCTTGCCTCGATTTTTGTGCCCTCTCCTGATTCCTCCATCTGCCTCCGAGTGCACTGAAAAAACTGTGTTTATGTAAATTTGTTGGGCGGACTTAACAATAAGTTAGTTTGGCACCATGGTAATAATGGTGAAGTTGTTGAGGAGGGTCGAGGGTTCAAATCTCGCCCTGCCTAAAATAACAGACATTAGTTTTATGGTTTAAATTACAGGTGGCGGGTCCACTTTTTTTGGTGTCCCGCACCCCCATCTTCCAACATTTTTTGTTAAGGTGTGGAGGGGCGGCGTTCAACACGGTTCATGGCACGTTGGTTTTGTGGTGCGTTGTTTGGTGTTGGTTTCGAGGGTGTGGTTCGGGTCCACCGAAGGTGGCCCATGCCCACCCCAATTTTAAATGTAATATGGTTATTTGGAGGAGAGGCGTGGGGTGGTGGGGTGGTGGCCCACCACCCCCCTTTTTTATATATATTTTTATTATTCTTAACAATAAGAAGCCCTTTTCAAAAATTCAGAGTTTTGGCCGAAGGAGTCATTTTAACTAGG
This sequence comes from Pinus taeda, assembly GCA_000404065.3. Taxonomy (NCBI): domain Eukaryota; kingdom Viridiplantae; phylum Streptophyta; class Pinopsida; order Pinales; family Pinaceae; genus Pinus; species Pinus taeda. The sequence goes on along the minus strand of APFE030314037.1, from coordinate 147,472 downwards.
CCACAATTTTGCACGAAATCTTGCCGGAATTGGCCAAATTCCATCCGCCGAAAAATTTCTAAATTATGTCTCCATTAACCTGCCCAGTTAACAAAAGTCAACCAAAATTTTGAGTGCCTCTATCTTCCTCCTCCAGACTCGAATTGATGAACTGTTCGCACCACTGTGATCACGACGACGAGATCTTTAACATGAACTTGGTTCGATCATAATCCAAACACTTTGATTTTTGAGCTTCCATAAGCCCTCTGTCTTGTGTGTGTCCCTGGAGCCACCTAGATCAATCCTCCCCACTAAGGATCTTTTGGTCTTCCAAAAGCATGAAAAAATAATATGTACTTCTTTGTACCTTGTCTGCATCATAAGCGTCCTAAAAGGCCTCACTTCCATCTCCTTCACCTTTGTTCTTAGGAGCCTTAAGCAATGAGCCGACACCTGCAACATGTAGTACATTGTTTTTCAAATTACATGCTTGACTTTCATGACCAACTAATAATCCAACCATCCCATACTTGCCACGAGCTTATAACACATACTCGATAGTCAAGTTTACATCAAGAGGGACACAATACCCCAGCGACGAAAACAAGGCCAACATATCATTGTTGCTTCAACAAGTGATGGAAAACACATGATTTACAAGGATAAGGCCAAACACTATTTGTTTTGACAAGTGATGGAAACACAACATCACTTTCAGAGTGTAACATGCAACTCAAAATAAGATTAGGCATCGTTGTTGCTAAATAGGTGATGGAAAACACATCATCACTTTTAAATTTTAAAATGCAACAAATTATTTACAAAAGTACGACCATGAAACGCTAACATATCTAGCATGGAAAATTTTAGGGGCTAATATTCGCAAGTGGGCTAATTTTCAATGATTTTTCCAACAACAAAAAAAAGATTCGACAATTTCCATTTTTTATAAAAAAATGATTCGCCCAAATTTTATAATATAAAATTATTTTACCTTAAAAATAGCCAATATTATATGGAAAGAATATATAAAATCATTATAAATTCAAATAATTTTACAAATACATCATTAAACATATTGTAGTTTTCTTATTAGGGGCTAGTGAGATTTTCCAATGTTTTTAAACTTCAAGATAATTTTCCATCCTTAAAATTTTCCTTGATATCTAGAAACCATTTTTCACTTATCGTTATTAATGGGTCATCCCCCTGTGGTGGTTTTACTTGTTGAACAATTGTTTCATTTGGTTCATGCATCGACACTTTGTCTTTAAGGCATTGCTCTTGATGGAGCCTCCAACAAGTGGCTCTTTGATGGCCACTTCTATTGCAATGACTACAATAAATCTTCTTCCTCTAGATCTGTTTAACCTGTTTATTTACTTGTTGTTGAGAGGGGCTTTCATGCCTCTTCTTTGTTTGTGTTATTATTCTTTTCCAACACTTGGAAAATGTATGATTATGTAATCCACAAAAGGTACATGTTTTTTGATGCCATGTTTTACATTCATCTTTAACAACATGATTATAATCGAAATGAATATTTGAATATTGAAACTAGTTATACCTTTCCTTGTCATCTCTGGTGTAATTATGGCGATGAGAGCTTGCCTCAGCTCTTTCCTTGCCATGGGCACTGCCATGGGATGATGGGGGTGTGTTCCCATCATTCTCTTTCTTCGACGATTTCAACGATGTCTCGGAAGAATCTGACACCTTCGAGCATTCTATCTTAGTGTATCTCGAGCTTGCAAATTGATGTTTATGCATAACCTCCAAAGATTGAGTTATGCCTTGGTTATTAACACCAAGTTTTTCTTCCTCCTCGAGCCTCGTCCTTGTAAGGAACCTCATGTTTGTCCCTGTAATTGGGATCTCCACATCTCCAACAGAAATCATACTATGTGAAGACGAAACTGAAAGGAAATCAACATCTTTTACCTCCTCTGTCGATTTGGAAAGAACTGATGAAAGTTGCTCATCGTCTGTTGTTGGTGGTTCGCTAGTTTTCTCGGCACATTCTCCAACTTCCTTTCTGACATACCCAAGTCCTGCCTGACAGGGTAATTCCTCCACTTTGATGGGGTTGATAATGCCTTGGCCATTAACGCCCAAGCCTCTTCCTTCACACCCCATTTTCTTTAATATTGGAGCCAATTCCTGTGGTATGATTTTCAAAAACAATGAAATCATCATTAGGACACATACATGAAGATGGAGAACTATTTTTTACCTCACATGGGTCACGCTGCAACTTTTCTAAGGCCTCGTCCTTTGCTTGCGGCTGTCATAGCAAAATTTGTTTTTCCTCTTTCTCTTCATGTAAACGCATCTTCAATTCGACGTTCTCTGTTTGAAGGTTTTGGTTGTTGTGCTTCAGTTCTTCCAGGGCCTCTTCCATGGCTTGCAACTGAAGCTGCAATCGCTCATTTTCCTCTATCTCTTTCTATAGAGTTTCTACATTATTTCCACCCTTTTGGAAATTTTGAGCATGGTCTCATACATCGGTTTTTCATCCTCTATCGTTGCACGTTCCATTGTTCACGCTTGCAATTCACATCAACACAAAGACCACTCTTATACCACTTGATCCAGGTTCGAGTGTGACAAAGGACCCTTCCAAGACCTTTTACTTTCGTGATGTGTTAAATTGCATTTTTACAAGAACATAAGTGAATACATCTGCATACTATAAAGAAAGGGAACATGTCAATCATCAACACATGAAAACATAAGCCTTTGATAATGGAGTTCGTCCAGGAGGGGCTACGTCTCCAGACCCCAGTGTCAAAATGGTGTAGGCCACTGCATTAAGTGATGTCAATAGTGATAATGTACATAAGAGGTGATGTTTCTATCATACAAGGAAAATTCCCTCACGCAAAAGTGGCTCCAAGAGATGTTCCACTACAGGAACTCTCAGTCAAAATACTCCTATCAATATGACACAAAACTCATGCATGATGATCATCCCACAAACATGGCATAAAAGGGATCTCAATGCAAACATGCATGGTGACACATGAGTATCCCATCAACATACAACAAAGGGATCTCAAAACACAACATGACGAATCATGACAACAAGTACATCACACAGATGATTCTGCATCACATCAGCAGGAATCATGAAATCGAATAAGAAACAAGATCCCACATCAAGCATCAAACAAGGATCTGTATAGCACAATGCATAGCAAAAAAAGTACATGAACACACTGCATATACCTCACATCCAGGGGCCATCTGAAGAAGCGGATGTCAAATTGTTGAAGTTGTTCGAACCATCGATCTCACAACATCGAATCGCATGAAAATGTTTGCTCGCACATGAATGCTAACACCTGCACTCCACTTAGAAAAGTGGACGAAAAATAGAATGAGCAAATGAAAAATCTGAACACACCATCAGATTTATGGCGTCAAATAGTGCAAAATTGACTGTCAAATTTCTGAATTCTAAGAAATTGGAAATCTGTGGCTTAAGGAATCTTTTAGATTCCTCAAAGATTCCCTCCTCCGGGGCCTCTGCAAATCAGTTGCTTAGATCAAGGAATTGACTGTGCCGTCGGGTTCATGTTGCTGAGAGGTGTAAGATCGTCATAAAATTTTTCCAATTTGGACACTGCAAAAATTTCACCCTCCTTGGAAATTTCGCTTAGTCATGGTTCCCCCTGCGATAAATTAATTAAAAAATAATCTTGCCTCGATTTCTGTGCCCGTCCTGGTTCCTCCATCTGCCTCCGGGTGCACTGAAAAAACTGGGTTTATGTAAATTTGTTGGGCAGACTTAACAATAAGTCAGTTTGGCACCATGGTAAAATGGTGGGGTCAGAGAATCAAATCTTGCCCCTCCTGAAATAACACATTAGTTTTATGGTCTAAATTACAGGTGGCGGATCCACTTTTTTTGGTGATCCGCGCCCCCATCTTCCATTTTTTTCTGTTAAGGTGTGGAGGGGCAGTGTTCAATGTGGTTAATAGAACGTTGGTTCCATGGTGCATTGTTTGGTGTTGGTTTCGGGGGTGTAATATGGTTATTTGGAGGAGAGGTGTGGGGTGGTGGGGGTGGTGGCCCACCACCCCCCTTTTTAATATAATTTTTTTTAAGTTTTAGCAATAAGAAGCCCTTTTCGAAAATTCAGATTTTTGGCCGAAGGAGTCATTTTAACGAGGCGACAATTTCACCCGGAATCTGGCCGGAGTTGGCCGGATTCCATCCACCGGAAAATTTCTAAATTGTGTCTCCATTAACTTGCCTAGTCTGCAAAAGTTAACCAAAACTTTGACTGCCTCTATCTTCCTCATCCGGACTCGGATTGACGAACCATTCATACCATTTTGATCACGACAACGAGATCTTTAACATGAACTTGGTTCGAGCATAATCCAAACACTTCGATTTTTGAGCTTCCATAAGCCCTCTTTGTCATGTGTGTGTCCCTAGAACCACCTGGATCATGTTTTGTTGGGCCGAATTGAGTGGCACATGCCTTGTATCTTAGTCCAGACAAAGTTGTTGGGTACAAACGCTAAGGATCCAGCACTGGTGGAATCAACATCTGTTGAATAGCATGACTAGCAAGCCCACTTTCTGATGTTTTTGTTTATATATGTGAATAGCTTCTAAAGCTCTTTATGCAATTATATATGTATGTAGATCTCTAAAGTATGGACAAGAATTTGAGACTTATATAGGTTGGATAGAGAGACTTAAGATTTTTTGCAACTAGATGGCATACAATGCGATACGTGGCCAACAGACTTGGTTTCTCATTGGGCAAGTTGAGGCCACATAGCCAAATCTATGTAATGTAAATTTGCTTTATAAATCAATGAAAAGGAGGATCTACCAAGCTTAACAAAAAAAAGTCCCCAGATAAACCCCAAAGGGAAAATTGGCACAGTAAATGAGGGTTTATTTTATTATTATGCAACAAATTCGGAGTACAATAATGTGGATGCCCAACTAGCAATACTCCGGCAAATATACTAACAAAATAATATGGAGAAAAATTCTCCCTTCTGCAATCAATTCATCCTCCACTAGCTTGAACGAACCCCACACTGGCAAACTCGCTATGCCTTGAATTCGAACTGCGTGGCCTGGATAAGTCACATTCCCTGCGAACTGGCTACAAGTGAGTAGCCTAGCTTCCCTCTGCCCCTCGAAAATATTCGATCTACCTCCTGGATGATCTCCCGACCTCTAGAAACTGATATGACCCCTTTACAGCAACTCGCATTAGGGTTTCTAATTGCTTGCACTGGGTTCTATGGCCCTCTTTGCAGATAATTCAGCCTCCTATCTCCTGCCACTCCGACACTAGAGAAACACTGGAAAATTCCCCAGAATCCTCCTCCTGATTTTTTGTTACTCCCTCTCATGCTCTCTCTCTCTCTCATTCGAACTGCACCCTTGTTGAATCATTGCAACTAGGTAGCTCGATCTTCCTTAGCTAACTTGCTCTCCCTCTTGTGTCTTTCTCCATCTAATCGACTTGCTCTTATAATCTCTCACTGGAGCATTAACGGCCAAGATCTAGTTGTGATTGATGGCTAAAATCATCTGAGACTTTATCTAAGTTACTTTCTGGAAGTCTCTATAGCATAAATCAATCTCCTCAATTAATTCCTATTAATTAATCAATTTTCTTAAGTTAGACTTAGGCAATTTTAATTATTGATAAATTAACTTAATTGAGTGGTCTCTAGGTGTTTCCTCCCACAGTATTTTCTGGGTTTTGGAGATCTTGTGTTCCTTAGCCTCTTAAACACAAATCAAAACCAGGACACCTATCTAATGCTACCAAAATCTAAGACACCTTCCTCTTAGTGAGGAAGGTGTTTTCTCTCCCAGTGATCTCTCCACTACAACTTGTAGTAGGACAGACCACATTGTTGATGTATGACATTGGTTTCACCTCCTTTCATCACATCTCAACTTATCTGACTCCCTACCACTGGAAATCACAGCGAAGAAGTCAATTGGCAAACATTGTCCATCAACACTGCACATACTATGATCTACCTCACACTGTTGTTGCTACTGCTCTATTGTTGTCCCTACACTACTACAACTACTGCAATAGTGAGTCTTAACTTCATTGATCTCCCTCTGAAATAGAACTAGGAAATTTCTCCAGGATGAAACTCCCTCATGGAATCTCACTCTGGTTGGAACTGCAATTGCTATCCTACAACTCGACAATTCACAATGTCTCCTCAATCACAAGATAATGTCACTAATCAGGGAAATCATTCAACTACCACCTCTATGGATTTTCCAACATGGTATCAGAGCTATGGTCAAGGTAAAAGGCAGTTTGAAGAAGTGCAGTTCTAGACTAATAAAACTAATGAGACTAAGATTGCAGTGAGCATATTAAAGACACCAAGAATGAAGGAGTGACTTCACAGTGAGAAAGACTCTCGACACATAAATAACAATGAAAACAAGAAGAGATTTTCGGTACCTACACAGTGAGATAGTTTGGATATTTCCAGAGATTGGGCTCTTAATATTTCAGTGAAGATACAGTGTCAATATTTCGTTGGGAGGCACAATCTAAACTTTTTAGTGAAGGCACAGTATTTCGGTAATGGCATAGTTTAACAAAGATATAACTTAGTTATATATAACAAATATGACTTCAATGATATATGCCACCTCTATACCATAGTCTCAGTGCATTCATTGTTTCGGTGCCACAATAGAAAGAGCTTAGTAAAGGATTCAGTGCTTCCAACAGTGAGTAGGTTTCAATGAGAAAGTTTCGGTAACACAAGTTTGGTGCTTCCAATAGAATAGGAGTTTGATGCTACCACAATGGTTCGATATCACTACAATGTGAGGGGTTCACTACATTAAGAAGGGTTGGAACTTGGTACAACTGCCTATGAAGGTCTATCAAGTATAAGCACAAGAAACCAGCTTAAGAAAATCAAGTACTCCTTACTCAACTAAATACACTTGCAACAAGTCTAATGAAATCAGAGGTATGCAATTCACAAGGTACGTATGTTCATAAGCATTTAAATCTCTATTATCTCTAATGGTTAATATGATCCTTGTTTATAACTAGGATAGAGTTAGTACTCCCTAGATTAGAACCTTAATACTTGTTTCTAGAGTTTACAAAGAATCTAGGATGTCAAATAAAAGGCCCTACTGTTCATTCAATAGGATTCCATCCTCCATGATTATGTAAAAGATCTAACTTAAGAATTTAAACCATGTCCTTGGTATCACATGTTGTGCTTGTAATTATATACTATAGGTATAAGAGATGATGGCTTAATACAAATAGAACACTTCAAAAAATCCTTATCAGGGTTGCCAAGGAACATCTCCAGGTATGTCTCAAATTATACTCCCTACAAGATTCTCTTAAAGGTATGATCATCTTATTTTTGAAGTTTACATTATATTACTAACATTGTTATACTTAGTTGTTTTGAATCATAAAGATTCTTTTTGTGCGTGATTCATCACTTGATAAATCTACCCTCCTTACATCCTTAATTGTTCTTATAGAACCCTAGACAGTTTCTCTGGAAAACCCTAACCTAAGGGTATAATGAAAACGAATGAAACCCTAATCTACTTAGGGTTATTGATGGAGTCTAAAAAAAAAATTATTATGTTTGATATATTGATGATGTCATGTTTAGGATTTTAGTATGATCATGAAAACACTAACTTGCTAGGGTTGAAATGGTGTTGACTGAAATCTCGAACCTTTGAAGTTTTGGTATTGTAGGGTTTGCTCTGTTATGTTATGAAACCCTAGATTCTTAGGGTTTGGTTGAGTCTATAAGCAAAACCCTTGTTATGTATTTAGAGCCCTAGGAATGAAACCCTAGGTATGTGTTCATTGGTTGAAACCCTAGCTTGGTCTAGATCAGTATATGTCTAACATTTTAATATTACCCAACATATGATATGCTTATGATATGCTGATGAATTCCTAGATATATGTGTTGACCTAAGTTTTAATGGTCATGACTCCTAGGGTTTGGAAACAGGCCCTAGTGAGAATTTGATGGTCTAGGATGATGTTTTGAAAATCTATGGTTTAGCAGCTAAACCCTAATAGTAGTTAAATTCTCTAGTCTGTATAACCATTGGAATTTACGAATCTATATAGTGATTGTTGAGAATTTGAAGATGGAGATCTAGGGTTTACATCAAACCCTAGTAAATGTCAGACATGATGTTGATTAAGTTGTGATTGGTTTTGATTGTTGAAGCACATGTATGAAATCTTAGTGAGGAATCTAACATATGAATTCTGAAAGTCGTTAGATTCATTGATTTGTTTCTAGGGTTTTCTATATAAAGGAGCTTGTCTTTAAAAGAATATTGAAACCCTGGATATAATAAGTTTGATATCTTATAAATGTGATTTAGGGTTTGTAGCTAAACTTGGGCAAGAAGTTGAAGTATTGAAGTATATTATCTTGTTGATTATGTTTGAAAAGTCTAAATGCTTCTGTTGTTACAAGATTTTGATATGGCTAGCTTCATGCTTCTATAATTTTGGTTGTATTTGCTATCTGAGTTGTGTTGGTACATCATCTTCAAGTTGGTGAAGATGATCATAAGTAAAGTTGATGTGATAAGCATGATATATGAATGACTCTGATAATAAGGATGCAATCCATGAAAGATTCTTTGATGTTGTAAAGAAGAAGTAGAACTCCCTAATTTAAGAGGGAGCCTGGATTAAACCTCCCTAGGTTAAGAGGATGGTTGAGTATATTCCTTGTACCAAAATAATTAGATCCTCTTTGTTTAAGAGGGAGTGACAAATTCTCTACCTCATGTGTCATGCACTAGACTAGGACTAACAAATGTAAGTTTTAGTGAAGGCCATGAGTGAGAGAAGGAAATTGGAGAATGCATTTTGAGATGTTGTTGAAAGAATGAAATCAGGATCCAATTGAAGAATATGTTGTTGCATATGAAGTAGGAAAGAAAAATGTATGATTGAGGAATCTTCTGTCAAAGATTCGGTTGATAGTCCTACTATGAAAAGTTGAGAAGCAACACCAAATTTTCTAGAAGGACCAAAAGGTTCGTATTTGATTTGTTGAACAAAAGTGTAACTAGGTTCGGTATTTGTCAAAGTAATTTTGATCTTTGTACTTGTTAAGAAAAAGGAATATTATTGTTGTAAATAATAAGAATGAGTTTCTTTCTCATTCCATAGGTCTAGGAAATTCAAAGAGTCAAAGAGATCTTCTTGAGCATTTAAGTAATATATATGGGTCAATTGAATGCCTAAGAACAACCCTCCAAGACCAGTGCAATCATCTTGAAGACAAGCAAGCAAAACAATGAAAAGCATAGTCACGTCAACTAACAAACAAATTAAAGAGGTGGCATGTCGGTTCACAAAATAAGACACACTGGTTCAATGGGAAATGTCGGCTTGATATGGAGACACAACACCTATAAATAGGAAACTAAAGACTCCACAAAAGGGCAAAGATATACATCGCATTCTCTCTCTAAAGAAGCTCGGATGGGTGCAGGTTTGTAACTTCGCATACTTTGAAGGAACACTCTCTCGAATGAGTACTATATTGATATCATCTCGGACTCACCTGAAATCTCGAAAATAAGTTTCAATCTCCTCCTCATTACAAACCTCGATGCATTGTTGAAACAGACCACTCCTCAGTGGAAAGAGATGTTACGGATTTTCGGTGAAATGATAAGTGAAGTCACAAGTATACACCCTTGCACAATCACTATCTCGATGATCATAGTCACATAGTCTTGATGTATTCCTTAGGAAGAGTATCGATGTGATCTATGTTGTAATGCAACAGCCATGAAGCTCATAGCTATGATCAGTCTCTCAGTGGAAGTACAAGAATATTCTCAATGATGTTGCAACAATAATGTATGTCTCCATGGTGCAATGAAGATGATGATTTCAACAGTATGAAGAAGAGGATTAGTGGCTTGATCTTAGAGTGGCTCAATTAGTCGAGGGTCATGGTCTTGGTGTTCGTCATTTGGAATCTCTATAAGAAGAATTTTATTCAGGTTTTCCTCTCCAAGAGGGAGGGGTTTTGGCCCTACCAGAATGCTAACTTATTGTGTTCTTGTCTCTTTGTTATGGTAGCTATTTAATGAATAAAATAAGACAAGTTAATGTTAACAAACTAAGCATTAATACTTATCATGTAAAGAAGAATCTCATTAACCCTGTGCCCTAGATTCTTCAACATGATTATGTACATGTGAAAGTATATTATTGATTGGGGTTATGTTTGTACAAGTAAATATCTCGAAGGTTTTTTATAGCATTTGGTTACCAATCAGTTTGATCAGAGAGAGATTTGTTATCCTTGATCTGTTGGATCAAGGAGTGTTGAGGCTTTGTGAGTGAAGCATTGCATGGGAGGACATCTGGCCGACACTTTGTGTTGATGTCTAGGTCCCGAAGTTGGAAGGGTGGTGTTGGTCATTGAGCTCTGACACGCACCTAGATCTTTGGGTTGATGGTTAGCAAGTAAGCCTGATGGTACCTAGAGACGCTAAAAGCCTGAGTCCATCTTAGTCCCACCAGATAGATTTCCCTAGTCAGAAATCTAGTTTGTGGCATTGCGGTGCCTAAATTGTTGAGAGACCAATGGATAGATTGCCCTGGTCAAGAATCAAGTCTATGGCATTGCGGTGCCTAAACTTCTTCATAGATGATGTGGTTTGAGATCTTCCATGTAACCCTTTGAATATATGAATACCTCCCTAGTTAAGAGGGAGTGTTGAAAAATGTAACTAGGTTTAGTCTTCATTATTGTACTTGAGTCAAATGTAATATATTTGTCAAAAGAAAAGCAAAATAATTTTATCATTATTTTATTTGACTTATTAAAGCATGGGTTTCATGCTTGGTCAAATTTCATAGGTCAAGCCTCCATTGAAGGCTTTAGGTCAATTGAAGTCATTTTTTGTTTGAAGACTCCTCCATCAAGGTCTCTTTGTTGTCGGCTTCAAAATAATCCTCATCAAGTCAGCAACCCTCAAGAGAACTCATGTCGGCTCAAAATAGTGACATTTCTCTTCAAAAATATCATGTCGGCTCAAAATAGTGACACTACTCTTCAAAAATATCATGTTGGTGAAAAATAGTGACACTTCTCTTCAAAAATATCGTGCCGGTTCATTTATGGACAGACAACTATATATACAAGGATGAGAGCTTCACATTACCTACACAGAAATTCGCATAAGATTTCAAAGAACAAGTTTCGGTACTACTACAGAGCTAACAAGTTTGGATAATGGCTAAACATTTCGGTGTCATTACAGGGATTTCGGATAGGGCACAAAGACGATATCCATGCTTCCACAGATCGGTGTTATGCTTCCCACAGTTCGGTATTGCACTTCCATAGTGCAGTGTTATGTTCCCACAGTTCGGTATTGCACTCCCACAGTGCAGTGTTATGTTTCCACAGTTCGATATTGCACTCCCATAGTGCAGTGTTATGTTTCCACAATTCGGTGCTAGTATGCACTCACAGGATTCGATGATATTAGAGTGACCTCTATTTGATGCTCTCACATCACCACAATGACCTCATGTGAGTGCTAGTACAGTGACTTCAGTTTGATGTTATTACAATGATGTCTTCACAATGCCTCAATATAGTGATGTTATCACAATGGATGAAGAAGTTCGGATTGGTTGCACAGATGATCTCTTCAAGACACAAATATAACAAAAAATTACTGCCACATGAGCAATAGATTTGAAGTATGACAAGGTTGACTTGATGGATGAAGGTAGGGTATTGGTCGTCTCATCTTAAATCTACTGAAGGAAGAATTTTGACTAGGCTTTTCCCAACAGTGGTGTTTTTCCCTGACAGTGTGCCTACATTTTGTGTACTCTTTTATTTGTTGCTTGGCATTAGTCTTAATGATCAGAAAAGATAAACTGAAAGAATTAATAATAATAATAATACATCACAAGATAATGTCACTAATCAGGAAAATCATTTAACTGCCACCTCTATGGATTTTCCAACATGACTGCACCTGCTGACATTGATCCTCTTGCTACTGAAAATTGTGGGCTCCCATAACAAACGTATTAATCCATGTGAACAGCAACTGGACCCTGCCCATACTGATAATCGGGAGCATCATGCTCGTCCATCTAGAGGTATTGCTGCTATATCTCCTTTCGAATCTTGTCCCTGACTAGGATCCTTCTTCGCCTTCCCTTTACTAGCAAGGGCTACGTTCTCCTCTTCCTCCTCCACTTTCGATCCTTTGTTGTTGTTGTTGTTGTTGTTGTTGATGGTACCTTCTACAAGGCTAAGTCTCAGCTCCTTTTGAGTGAAATCACTCCATAGGCAATCCCACCCTGGAAGTGTGTCTCATCCAAAGATAACTTGGATGAATGTATGCCACTCCTTGGAAATTCCATTTAGAGTTGTACGCACCAACTCATCCTCAGAAGGTTTCTCCCTAGCGATTGCAATTGTAAGCTCATCTCGGACATTCTGAAGTCTAGTGAGATAGGGAGTAGTGCCTTCACCCTTCTACATTCTAGTGGTCCCCAACTTCTGTTTGAGAATCATTTTGTGATTCTCCTATGGATTCTCATACAAATTTGGACCACATCCAACATATTATTTGTTGTATTTTTATCTGCAACATGTGGGACAACATGATCCCGAACACCATCCAGGACCATTCTCTTAGCTTTGGCCATCTCTTTCTTGAAGGTAGCCAACTGTTGTGGATTTGCTAGCTCTGGCATGACATTTGTCATAAACTCCTTCGAACCATGCTCATCCAACAGGATCTTCATTCTAGCCTTCCATACACCAAAGTTAGATGCTTCGTCAAGTCTGTCTTGATCCTTGAGTCTTGTTGTGGCCATCTCTATAAAACTCAAATAAACTGGAGACTAGCTCTGGAAATATCCTTCTCCTTCCCACTGGGCTTTCCCTCTGCTACTCGCACTCCTCTATGGAATGCAAAGATCTGCCTCCAAAAGTCCTTCAGCTAATATACTGCTTTCAGCTGCTCACTGAGACAACTGGCACATGAACTGCAACCTCTACAACTCGAAATGCCTATCCTGACAAACTCTCTCTGGCAAATTACTGTTGGGTCCCTATAATACTAGTGATTACCCCATTACTATTGTAGTTGTACCCCTTATTAATATTGTTGTGCCCCTATTGTCCCCATATTGTTATTACTGTGCCCCATAGAATCCCTCTATTGTTATTTTTTGTGGCTTCATATTATTTTTGTTAGGTCGGCTGGGTTATATTGTGACTCCTTAGACTCCTATATATAGAAAGGAGGTTTTGTCATTTGAATCATCCAAGAATTGTTCATGTATGTAATGTAAAGGAGGTTGCCCCCTCGAAGAGGCTGAATTCTAAGGCGTTGATCTATCTTTTCTATCTTTTTCTTGAGCTGGTTTCATAACATTTGGTATCGGAGCTTTGGATTTTAGGGTTTCGCTGCTCCAAATAGGTCATCGTGGCATTTTCGCTATAACTTTGTTTCTGTGATGTTTCAGAAGCAAAAACAAAAACCCATTTGAGAAGAAATCGCGTTGAATCTCGGGTCTGAATTTCAGAGCTTTTTGCACTATATTTGTGGAGATATGATCTGAGGAAGTTGGTCATTTTGCAGACTCCTGAATTACATTCCAAACAAGTGACCTGGGGAAAATCATCATAACTTTTTCTCTGAGCATTGGATTGAAATTTCGTAAGAAGGTGCAAAAAGAGGACGGACTGCAGTTTCTTGTATATATTTTTTCAGAGTCAAAGGACGAAACAGTGACTCGTGGCATGTCATACAAGTTCGCTCTACTGAACTAGTCTATAATCAGGTCACTGTGGGAGATTTCGCATAACTCTTCCTTGGAGAATCCAATTTGGATCAGATTGGTGGCATTGGAAAGAGGACACAGAGGGATACTGCAGGTCACAATTTCAGAACTGGATGATTTGAATGTACATAGATACACCAGAGGAAATATCGAGCTCCTACAAAGTCAAAAAAGGTGTGTAGATTCTTTTAAATTTTTGCTTAAGATTGGTTTGAAATTTATTTTGAAGGAATTCAAAGGGCATAGAAAAGAATTATTATCGGTAACTGACGTCCCGAGGAGAGAAAATGCAAACACCTAGTAAGGAACCTGAAAGCTCTAGCATGACTCATGAAGAAGAGGAAGAAATTCATATGATATATCAAAATTACAAGAACAGGTGCAACAAGTGTCACGTGCACAAAAAGCAACAGAATCTAAGATGGACGGTTTAAAGAAAGTTGTAGAAGCTAAGATGGATGGTTTAAAGAAAGGCGTAGAAGCTAAGATGGATGGCATGGAAGCTAAGGTGAATGGCATGGACGCTAAAATTGATAGCATGGATGATAAGATGGAAGAATTGAAGATAAATATGAATAAGTTGCTACAAGAAATGGTCACTAATGGTCAAAGGGTACTAAAGGAAACTCATGATGAGAACAAAAAAAATGTTAATCATGATTCCATAGACTCTAATGTGGGATTGAAGGCCCACCATATTCCAAAAATCGATATGAGGAAGTTTGATGGCAAGGATCCCGCAACATGGATATTATAGATGGAGCAATTTTTCGATCTCAATAATGTGCAAAAACACACAAAAAGTACGTATTGCAACTTTATATTTGGAACCAAATCAGTTTGTATGGTATCAATGGCTTTGCTCTCATTAAAACCAATTTATTCACTTGGGGCAATTTTTACAGAAGAATTGATAGCACATTATGAGAATACAAAAAAGCAACACTTTTTTTAGCCAATTGATAAGTCTCAAACAAAAGGGTCCAATAAGGGAGCACATTGAGGAGTTCCAAAAATTGAACATAAGGGTAAAAGATATTCCAGAGGAGCATAGGATTGATGTGTTCATAGGGTCTTTAAAGGATAATATCCAACATGAGTTCGCCTTTGGGAACCTGATTCATTAGAGAAGGCATTCATGTTAGCAAGAAAAATGGAAAGCAAAATTATGGCAACCAAGAAGCATACCACTCACAACTATTAAAGATGGAAGTGTTGTCCCTAGTCTTCCACAACCTATAAGGTTGACACCACAACAAATGGAAGAAAAAAGAGCAAAAGGGCTTTGTTACAGTTGTGATAGCAAATACACTAAGGGTCATAAGTGTGTTGAGAAGAAATTATTCTACATAGATTGTGAGGAGGAAGAAGAAAATGAGCAAGAAAGGTCAAGAGAAGAGGATATACTCCAGGAACAAAGCCTAGATGAAGAACAAATAAATCCGACCATATCTTGTAAAGCATTGGCGGGAATTACACTCCTCAAACCATCAAGATAGAAGGACAAATCAAGAAGAAAAGGGTAATAGTGTTGATTGATTCAAGAAGTACTCACAATTTTATTCATTGTAAGGTAGCAAAAGAATTGAATTGATTCTTATATCCAGCACCAGAGTGTCAAGTGATGGTTGCAAATGGAGGAACAATAAATTGCTCTGGAAAGTGCCATAATATCAAGCTATCCATGGGAGAATATGTATTGACTAGCCCAATGCTTTCCATTCGAATGGGAGGTGCTGATGTTGTACTAGGAGTCCAATGGCTACAATCCTTGGGTACAATAGCTTTTAATTTTCAAGAACTTTTCATCAAATTTTCTACGGAAGGAAAGGAAGTTGAATTAAGGGGTATTGCAGGGAAACCAGAAAATATAATCAGCTCTAATGTTATGACAAAGCTTCTAAAAAATGAGCAAGGAGGTGTAATTGCACAATTATGTTCGCTAGATGTTTCCACATCGGAATCATCTATTTCTCCAAATCTCCAAAAAATCCTGGACAATCATTCCAAGGTATTTGAGACACCCAAAGGTCTCCCACCTATGCGTGATCATGATCATGCTATTCATCTAATTCCAGGAAGTGTTCCTCCAAACATCAGGCCGTACAGATATCCCTATGCCCAAAAGAGTGAAATTGAACAGATGGTTGCAGAAATGCTAGAGGCTGGTATAATTGAACCAAGTCAAAGTTCTTTCTCTGCTCCAGTAGTATTGGTGCACAAGAAGGATGGATCATGGCGCATGTGTCCAGATTATAGGGAGCTCAACAAGCTCACTATTAAAGATAAGTTTCCCATTCCT
>APFE030314037.1:118899-130615 GCA_000404065.3 Pinus taeda | reverse complement strand
CCTTAGGACTCCTATATATAGAAAGGAGTTTTGTTCATTTGATCATCCAAGAATTGTTCATTTATGTAATGTAAAGGAGGTTGCCCCCTCGAAGAGGCTGAATTCTAAGGCGTTGATCTATCTTTTCTATCTTTTTCTTGAGCTGGTTTCATAACAATTACTTTGCCTGCTACATCCCTTAACTGGAATTATGGACATCCTCCTAAAAACTAGATCTAGAAACCATCTGAGAAATTTCATAAATCCCCTGTGTGTTTTTCTCTTCCTGCCCTACGCAGAACTGCAATTATAACTCTCATTGCAAAACTTCTATGCCCAGATCTTCTATGTGAATAAACTTTTTTTCTCACCATAACTACTTCCCAGAACCCACACAACCTGCAAATTTTGTTTCTGAGCAAATTGGACTTTTATTGCACCTTGCAAAATCGATTTATGCCTAACAATTCGCACCCCTAGCTTGGCCTACACAGATTTGAACCAAGTGCTTCAGATCTTCCTCTAAAACTGCACAATCTGTCGATATTTCACTTCTGAGCCTCAGATGTGATCAACAATGCTCTAATACCATGTGAAATTTCCTTTAAATTTCAGCAACTAGAGTTTATTTTTCTAACTGATTATCAGTTTATTTGTTTTATGGAAAATAACAAATAAATCACACTGCAATTCATCACAATAAAAATATGTTGTAAAAATAAAATCAGGAACTGAGAAATAAATGCATACACATAAAAATCGACACAATTATTTTGGACAATAAGTCCCCAAAAAAACCCCGTATGGAACACTGATGTAGTAGAAAAGGGTTTATTTTATTATTATGCAGCAAATTCAGAGTATAATAATTTGGATGCCCAACTCGCAATCCTTCGGCAAATATACTGAAAAAATAATATGGATAAAATTTCTCCCTTCTACAATCAATTCGACCTCCACTGGTCTACTTGAACCCCACAATAGCAAACTCACTTCCCAGAATTTGCATTGTTTGGCTTGGATAATTCACAGTGCCTGCAAACTGGCTCCAAGCGAGCCATCCAACCTCCCTCTACCCTTGGAAAATATTCGCTCTACCTCCTAAATGATCTCCCGACCTCTGGAAACTAAAACAACCCATTTCCGGCAACTCACACTGAGGTTTCTAATTGCTCGCACTGACTTCTATGGCCCTCTCTGCAAATAATTCAACCTCCTATCTCCTGCCACTCCGACACTAGAGAAATGTTTGAAATTTCCTTGAAACCTCCTGAATTTTTTGTTGTTCCATTTCTTTGATGCTCTCTCTCTGTCTCAAATTGTGTTGTCGCAAAATCCCTACAATTGGGTAGCTTGAGCTCTGAGACGCACCTGGAATGCACAGATCTGCCTCTAAGTCCTCCAGCTAATACACTGCTTTCAACTGCTCACTGAGACTACTCGCTTTGCCTTACGGATGTCCTTCTCTAGGAACTGGCACATGAACTGCAACCTCCGCAACTCGAAATGACTATCCTGACAAACTCTCTCTCTGGCAAATTACTTTGCCTGCTACATCCCTCAACTGGAATAATGGACATCCTCCTAGAAACTAGATCTGAAAACTATCTGAGAAATTTCATAAATCTTGTGTGCTTTTCTCTTCGTGCCCTGCGCAGAACTACAATTATAACCCTCATTGCAAAACTTCTATGCCCAGATCTTCTCTGTGAATAAACTTATTTTCTCACCATAACTGCTTCCCAGAACCCACACAGCCTGCAGATTTTGCTTCTGAGCAAATTGAGCTTTTATTGCACCTTGCCTCTGGAAATCGATTTATGCCTAACAATTCGCACCCCTAGCTTGGCCTGCACAGATTTGAACCAAGTGCTTCAGATCTTCCTTTGAAACTACACAATCTGTCGATCTTTCACTTTTGAGCCTCAGATCTAATCAACAATGCTCTGATACCATGTGAAATTTCCTTTAAATTTCAGCAACTAGAGTTTATTTTTCTAATTGATTAGCAGTTTATTTGTTTTATGGAAAATAACAAATAAATCAAACTGCAATTCATCACAATAAAAATATGTTGTAAAAGTAAAATCAGGAACTGAGAAATAAATGCACACATAAAAATCGAAACAAATATTTTGGACTATAAGTCCCCGGAAAAACCCCATATGGAAAACCGGTGCAGCAGATAATGATTTATTTTATTATTATGCAACAAATTCAGAGTATAATAATTTGGATTCCCAACTCGCAATCCTTCGGCAAATATACTGATGAAAAAAAAATAATAATAAAAATAATAATAAATAAAAATAATTAATTAATTAATTAATTAAATTAAATTAAAATAAAATAAAAATAAAATAAATAAATAAAAAATAATAATAAATAATAATAATAATAAATAAAAAAATTCTCCCTTCTACAATCAATTCAACCTCCACTGGCCTACTCGAACCCCCACAATAGCAAACTCACTTCCTAGAATTTGCATTGTTTGGCCTAGATAATTCACAGTGCCTGCAAACTGGGTCCAAGTGAGCCATCCAACCTCCCTCTGCCCTTTAAAAATATTCACTCTACCTCCCGGATGATCTCCCAACCTCTGGAAACTGAAACGACCCATTTCTGGCAACTCACATTGGGGTTTCTAACTACTCGCATTGACTTCTATGGCCCTCTCTGCAAATAATTCAACCTCCTATCTCCTGCCACTCCGACACTAGAGAAATGGTAGAAATTTCCTCGAAACCTCCTAAATTTGTGTTGTTCCATTTCTTTGATGCTCTCTCTGTCTCGAATTGTGTTGTCGCAAAATCACTACAATTGGGTAGCTTGATCTACCTTAGCTAACTCGCTCTCCCTCTTGTTTATTTCTCCATCCCATCGACTCGCCCCTATAATCTCTCTCTGGAGCATCAATGGCCAAGATCTAATCATAATCAATGGTTAAGTTATTTTCTAGAAGTCTCTAGAGCATAAGTCGATCTCCTCAATTAATTATCATTAATTAATCAATTTTTCTAAGTTAGACTTAAACAATTATAATTATTGATCATAATTGAGTGGTCTCTAGGAGATTTATCCCGAAACTTTTTTTTGGATTTTGGAGATCTTGTGTTCCTTAACCTCTTAGACACAAACCACAACTAAAACACTTGTATGATGCTACCAAAATCTAACAACAACCACAAACCATATGGGCACCAAAAGGCATGACATTGAAACCCCCAACCATAGAGGGCCCACAAGGCATGACATGGCTACTATCAACAATGGAGGATGCTACAACATCAACTCAAGGACTTGTAATCCAAGGAAGCATCTATATTGGTAAACATTTTGATACAGGAATGCCTCATAAACCATCTTTGCCTCAGAATTACTATACATGTGGGATTATTCACAACACGCACACATAACCTTGCAAAATAACAGTCAACCTGCATCACACCTCCTTCACTAGATACTCAAGGGACATGCCATGAAACTAACTCAAAATTGTTAATATCTCCCAAAAGTTCAAAACCTGAAACTATCTTCAAGGATTAACCAATGTGAATTGGACACCTAAGATTGATTAAATAATTATGTCCCCAAATGATCTGCTGCATTTAACATTGCAAAGTTGGATGGCCTTGGAGCTAAGAAATTCAAAGCTTTTATTCCATGGAGCTAAAAAACCTCATTTTATGCACTCAAAAGGATTTTCATCCTGATTTGAGGCTGGCAGGCTCAGAAATGCCCTCAACAAACTACTTGTCCTATACACTATTTTGAACTAAATATTATTTGTGCTGTCAAAAATAGATGGTATAGACATTATTATCTTACTTTAACATATTTTTCCAAGTTAAGTCTATTAGGGCCATTTTGCACTGGCAGCTAAATTAAGATCAGATAATTTGCAAATTTGCTTTTTCTCAGACAGAATTACATCAAGATAGATTTTGTCGAACTCCATTAGGGCTCAGTACTTTAAACTTTATTCGCAGATGAATAAATCTTGTATCTTAGTTTTACTTTTTACAGAATATATAATGATTCCCTTCAATATTCCTTTGATAGCCTGGCATAGGTTGCTGCTCAGTGAAGGTGGCTTCCTTCAAGTTCAGATATCAATATGTAGAAAAGAGTTTAGTGGCATCTACTGTAGCCAAATATTACAACAATGCCAAGAACAGTGAAAGAAGGATTAAAAGCAGCAAAAACAGAGCACACTGTAAACTAATTCGAAAGGTCATTTGGCTGTTGGACAGGAAAAGGAAAGAAGATCCAGGGGCCCAGCAGCCAAGCAGTCACCTGATTCCAAGGAATGCCTAAGTTGGCATGCCAAAACACCCTTCTACATGAGGGTTGTTCCAATAGGATCAATCAAAAAATAAACTATCAACGTCCTTTTGCTGATAGGTAAAACCTTCTGTCTCCAAATCTGCATTTAGAGATTGAGATGTTAAATAAGGTGGGAAACGTAGAAAATAGTAATACATGGCCCATAATAATGGAATATGTTTTGCAGACTCTTGGACATATTAATGTTCACGATCAGAAGAAATATAATAGACTGTAAATGATAATATCTATAAAATTATGCATCTTACATCAGTGTATAATGGGCTACTTGTAAAACCCTCTAGAGCCTCTTCTGCATGAGAAATAGAACAGACAATCTTAGAAATGGCTTAAAAAGGAGTTTAAAATGAGAAGAAATGGAAATCAGAGAATCGTAAGACACGAGTTATGAGGCAAGACAATTTAATTTTGAGGTATGAGTTGCAATTCCACCAACCTGATGGAAAACGTATCATCACACCATGCGTATAATCCTTACAATTAACACTGAAATTTTTTCCTGTAAAGCAACCAGTATCTTAAGATGGAGAAATAACAAAAGGACAGGTAGTGAAGAACAAGGGAGAAAGAAAGGAGGCTTGCATGGAAGACTATAAACATTGCCAAACAGGCTAGATGCATTTCATCTCAGACATTTAAGCAGACAAGAAAAAGACTACAGGAAACAGACTACATTTTCTGAATCCAAACATGTAATTTTTTTGGTTGAAATGCTTCCAATGAACACAAGCAAGTGGAAACTATTCATGTCAGATAAAATATAGTGGTAGAAACACCTTCCAAGCTACAAAAGTTCATTTGGTGAATTTGGGGTATATGTTCCATCAAAGTCACCCAGGACTTGCACCTAGGCCCATACACAATAAACAGTGCCATTGTGGAGACACACTGACCCTTGAGGGGCAAGCATGCCACTTGGGGGAATTGAACCCTGGTCTATGCAATAACAGCACCCCACTTTCACCAACCAGGAAAACTCCAGTTGACAAACCCAACCATGTTTTGTTTAGAACACATTGAAAAAGCTAGAATAAAAATTTCAAAGAATGACACAGTTTTTATTTTCTATTGCCTTGTACCTTGAGTATACTGTATAATACTTGATCCAAAGTCCTCAATCAGGTTTGCAACTGCATCCAGTGCATCTCCAATAACCTCTACTGAAACATCTTCATGCGCTGAAAACAAAAGTATAAATTCTACACCATGTTCAAAGTCCTGCAACATAACATAAAATATTACAAAAAATACACTAGCCCGCCATGCTTAAGTCAATACATTTAATTTGGGAAATAAAAAATAAAAACATACTTGATATAATGGTCTTAAAAGGTGATGCGCAAATTAGAATAGCATTTCAACTTTCAATTACCATCCAACTGTAACACATGAGATTGCTTTCAAACAAACCTCTCCTCTGCGAAATAAAGGTACAATATCATCCTCTACTTCTGCCTCGTAGTCCATTGAAATTGACCCCTGTTTAGCAATTTGACAACATGTAGCCATGCAACTCAAAGAACTTACTAATAGGCAAGTACCAATTTTGACTCTCATGAGCTTAACTAGAAAGACCCTATATGCTTCTGAACTCTTATATTTCTAGTTTTCCTTGTTTACACTGAAAACATCTGACAACTGGACTATATCCTGGAACTACATCTGAAAATATGTACGGAAATCAGCAGTCAAGAAAAGAATCCCCAAAATCAATCTGCAAAAGTAATGCATCAAGCAAATAAAATTTAAATTCAAGAATGAGATGGATAAGTGTTTACATGTCAGCTCATACATGGCAATATGGAATAATATACTCATTCAGAACTCTTGATTGAAAGGTATTTCTATAGTACTCCGCCAGAACTTCTTTTGAAGGAAAACGCATAAAGACTGCATGAGTACAGCCTTCAGGGTTCTCTTGAGCAATACGACCTGCAAGAATAAAGTTATTTTCGTTAGGATTCTAAGAGGTCTTACACTTCAGACTACTTATATTATCTGTTTTTCTCCAAGTAATAATAATAAGCATGATAAAACATTGTATATCGTGTAATGAATTGTTAACTATCCAAAGTAAGTGCCCTAGAATAAGACAGGTTCAGGGTTCGCAATTGCCTTCAGTCAAAATGGATGAGCAAAAAACAACCAAACATAATGCATAAAAAAATACATTGGAACTTGTTAGAAGTCACAAGGTCCAGCAGTTTATAACAGTAGTATTATCCAAAATAGCTAAATGATGATATGACGACCAAAGAATAAAGGTATGCTGGACTTCAAACAACGCAAGAGGACTCTGAAATAAATCAAAAAAAAAATCCGCCGGATTGTTAGGTTTTAGAAATGTTCCATGGATGTGACTCGGTGTGAGGCAGCTCTTTGGGGACCAACCATCTGATGTATTACTTTATGAAATAAGCAAATGCCAAATTATCTATGCCCAATGCAGTAATGTAATACAGAACTCAAGATGGAACTGCAGATCAAACAAGAAGACTAATGTTTTTGATCCACAGTTTGGATACACTTCTTTGCTTTACTTGAATTTGTTTAGAGTAAAATATTGCACAAAGTCTGGATTTCCAAGGACAATTGTAGCGAAGAAGAAGATAGACACTATGTTGAAGCTTTTGAGGAAAAATATATGCTTGTAGGTTGAATGCAAGCAGTTTCATGTGCTTCTCCGAGCAGCTCTTCCTATAAATAAAGTGCAGCAGTAAGTGGTGGACAGCAGCATCAACATCAAGATCCATGATCCAATTTGCCTAGATTATGATAAAGTACAGTAACGTTTTTTTTGCAAGATATGTCTTATATTACAGAAGTGGAAGTGTATGCACAATGGACACTATACTCTTTTTCGAAGAGAAACTAATGCTGATATAAAGTCTAAACAAGCTACAGAATCTAAGGATTGGGCTCCCTTAATCAACAAGGCACCCTTGGCCAGTAACAGGTGACATATCTCATCATGCCAAATAGCACAAAATGTGGACAGAGAGCTAACCTCAAACTCAAAAACAAACTTACATAGAAACTTCCAAAGGGTGAGCAAAATGGTAGCTCTCTAGCACTTGCAAATCCCAATGAAAGGAGGAGTGAACTAGATAGCTGCAGGCACCAAAAATTGCTCCTTGCCAATAAATCCAACCTCGAAAGAGAACCAAGCAATAGTCCTGAATGAATGTCCAACGGCTCCTAGCAAACTGGCACTTCCAAAAAATATGCTTCACCATCTCAAAACAATGACAAACAGTGCAGATTCCATCAAAAAGTCCACTCTTGGCCAATCTGGCTTTAGAGGGGATCCCCCAATAGATAACCAGACAAGCAAAAACTTGCAGCTTATAAGACAGCCGAATGGACCAAACACTACCAAGTCTGTGCACCCACCTATCCACCAAATCCACAAACACGCATCTCATATCGAGAACCAGGGCTAATGAATGCCATTGATGGAACAAGAAATAAAGCTAGCGAGAGTCATATTGCTGCAACATCTTACCAAAACTCCGAACCCAATCCCTCCTAAACAGCTTCAACATCCCAACATTCATTTTAAACAAATCCTGTAGGCGAATAAGCCCTACCAACTCCATAACCAAATGTCAATCAAAGGAGAGGAGGTGAAACTCGTAAGCCAAGGACCACCAATCCTTCCAATACCAAGTTGCTGCATCCCATTAGTCTACCCAAAAGAAGATGCATTTCCTCCTCAACAAACAAGCCTGAAGGAGAGGTAATTGTCAGCACAAAGTACCCAGTTCCCTCGTAGTTAAGGATTATTACATTTTTTATCTGATTTTTGAGCCTGTTCTGGTGCATGGAGTAGCCAAAAAAGGTTGTTGGATGCATGGTGACCGTCACTAGCACAGTGTGCCTGGTTCCCTCATAGTTCAGGTTTATTGTTTTCTGATACCTTCCTTTTTGCTTTTCAGTTACATTAATTTATTTTTTTCAATAGATTAGCTTAAATTTCCTTTCCCACAGTTGAATTCTTCTTCTATTTTTGAAGTAAAGCTTCCTTTGACTGTTAATGAAACAAAACTGCCAAAGATTTATACAGTAAAGGGCAAGCTGTGCATGAAGCCATCAAGCACTAGTAAATTAAGGGCCACAAATACGAGCCTCAAACATAGATCATGTTTCTGCACAAACTAGCAAGCCTAATAAATTGGCTAAAGCTAGAGGGCACAACAACACCTTGGGGCTAAGGCCCACTGTCACCACAACCTAAGTCCCCTTCTCTTCTCGGATTTTCACCGACGGATCCCTCACTTGTGAAAGATGTATCCAGGATTGGTTTGAAGTGAGGCAAGGAGGCTCATTCAATGAAAAGGTTCAATGAAAGTGTGAGCTTTGGGAGAAGCTAGGAAGACTTTCCAAGAAAAAACCCTTAAAAGAAACACTACACGAGACCTAGGGTTGAGAAATTTTATGATATAAGCGTTCATCCAAGGTCAAGGTAAATAAGAAAAAAGGTTGCGAATGATAACTTCAACAATTACTAAAGTACAAACCTTCAGAGAATCCCCAAGTTGAAGGATGGCTTCTAGGGTTCCCACTTGGTGTGATAGCTAAGGCATCAATTATAATGAAATTTCACTGTTGGAATTCATTCAAAACTTGTGGATGCCTAGAGGAGACACTAAGGAAGAGTCTTGTTAGGACAGAATTCAAAAATTCCTCCTCCCTAAAATTTCACACCAAGCCCTATATAGGCCTCCTTATCCTTAAAGGGATGAAAAAAAGATAAAAGAAGGTGAAATAAGTATGATTTTTCAATTATATGTGATCACCAAGAACTTAGGGCCAGTGCCCAGCAATGGGGAAGATTGGAGTAAAAAATTATCTCGATTTGGTAACTTCGCTCTTCAAGGAGGCCTAAAGACGCAGCTTCACTATCTATGGATGCACCTACACGACAACTTTAAACTTTTATACTTCGATGGCAATTGTTATGGAGCTTCAAAGATGCAAATGCAAATTATCCTCTAGGAGCATTCATTCATTCATCATCTTGTGAGTAACACATGCAAAAATTCTCCAATAGTATCAAGGACTTGAACATTTTTTCATGAATTAGGACACAATAATAACCATAAGACAACAATTCCATGCATTAGACATTCATTAGTTCAGAAATATAGCATTAAAGGACACTTACAAGATAATGAAGAGTATATCCATCCACAAGAATGCCAAAAAGAAGCTCCAAGATAGAAAACGAACTTTTCCAACTATCAAAATGCATTAGCTTCTTCCAAATCTCTCCACAAAATTGCAGGCCAAAAATCCTCTAATGAGGTTGCCAAAAATCCCAAGTGTGATGATCGAAAATGAGAGTGAATCTCTCATTTTTATACAAGGCCCATAGGTTCGAATTTCTAATTATGAAGCCCTAAACTGTTAAAACAAGGTAACAAAACCTTGGTTACAAGCCATCCAAGATAGCTTTACATTAATTATTATTATTTGTCCTTTAGCCCATGAAATTAATGTGAAGTGCTCTCCAATGCTAGTGTTTAAGCCTCATGTGCTAAGAATGAGGGCGAGGGCCTTCAAAAGTGATGAATAAGAGGGGTGTGCCCTCCAAATGCACTCCAAGTTGGGCTCAATGGGCTCCAAATGGGTCTCATGGGTCTCCAAATGGCTCAAGGTCAAGTCGATGCTCCATCAATGAGGGTAGAAGATGACACATGCCATCCCATGTCTCTTCGAGTGAGACAAAACCTCCTCTAGGCCCTGGATCAGCTGCCAAGTGTCAGGTGCAATGTGTGGCCGGCTAGGCAACGTGGTCCAAGTGCATCATCATCTTTGTATAATTGGGGCATGAACAAGCAATGTGGTGGTGTTGAAGAAGCCTATGGCGTGGTAATCAATGCTGTGGAACACTGAAGGCCCATGGCTCTCAATGCTCACCCTACAAGTGCCATTATGACCCTTTGGAGGGCTTGGATCCAGATGAAGGCCCACCTGCAATCCTGTATAAGATCTAATGCGTCTCCTCACCTTCTAGTACCATAATTCATTAGTATAATTGAATAAATAAGCTTGCTAATCAAGGCCAGAATTGGACAGTTCATAGTGGCATGCCCTTCCAAATGGGCTTTAGACATGTACTAATGTTACCTTTCTCGACAAGGGAGTTAATGAAGGGCCCTATTAGGTGGTTTCAACATCTAAGGGAGTGACGGGTCCATGGTACATCCATCATATGGCAAGTGTCATGTGAAATAATGGTGGAACAGAGTGGGGCAAGAGGGAAGGCTACAGACCACATGCCCTGGTACAAGGGTAGCAATGATAAAGGAGGCTCGCACCTTTGGTGTATGAGTGTAGGAAGGAGCAATTGTGGTACGTGAGTTACCACGACCTTTCTTTTTCCACCCTTCTTCACATGCCTTTTGCCTTTTATTGATTTGTTTCCTTTTTTCTGCTCAGGGTTCAAGGGGCTAAGAGCATGATGTGTAAGATGTAGCAGTGAATACCCCCTTAAGGTGGGGCAGTTTATCACCCACCAGGGGTTGGGACCAATGTTGCACGAAGCGGGAGCGAAGCGGAAGCGTTGAAGCGGAAGCGGGGACGCCGAAGCGTCATTTTCCAAAAATCTAGGAAGCGAAGCGTCTGCGGAAGCGTCTGCTATATATATATATATTTTTATATTTTTTTGCATTTATACTCAAAACAAACATCCCAAATACCAAATTAATTGTAGAAGACATGAAAACATGCATATTTTTGCATATATCAAGATAGATATGGCATCCATGATTCCATTGTAGTTACTAGTATGTACAAGTACAACAATCATCTATATTCTAATTTCTAGCTATTACAAACATACATCAAATTTTTAAGCATATTATAAAATATAAAACATTTAAGCATATTATAAAACATAAAACATAGAGCATATTATGATTTATCTAGCAAGTGAGCAACTGTCAACATTTGTCATGTCCAAAATTCAAATAATAATGTTTACAAGATATGTCACTTGGTCACCGCCAAGCCAAAAAGGTTCAAAATTCAAATTCACAAGTCTACAAGTCTAATGAGTAATCTATGACAAAAAAGTAGTAGATTGTGAATATATCTACTAATCTCTCCTCCTTCCACCACGAATAGAACGTGGTGGTGGGCCTCCACGTGGTGGTAATGAAGAAGATGGTGCCTGTGGAAGTCGTGGTGGTGGGCCTCCACGTGGTGGCACTGATGCTGATGAAGAAGAACCCCCTGCTGTTGGTGTTGAACCATGGAACCTAGGAACCAAGGGACCAGGTGGGGGTGGGGTTGCCATATCACGGTCATCATCATCTTGGAATCGCTCAAAAAATTCATGCAAAAAAAAAACACTAGTTAACAAAAAAATTAAAAACATGAA
>APFE030314037.1:80735-116565 GCA_000404065.3 Pinus taeda | reverse complement strand
ATCTGATACAATGGATACCCCATAATCCACCCACTCATGTGTAAAACGTGTCAAAGCTCTTTGAACCTTAGATTTTTCTCTTTCTAATAACACTGTTCTAGCTTTCTCATAGTTGGTGGCCTTGTATCCTTTTGGGGCTTCATTGATGGCCTTTACCATTTCATGCCAATAGGGAGAGCGAAGCACATTGAATGGTACACCGCAAGCACAAAGAAAACGGACTATCTTTCCATCCACATCACCCCTCCCAGCAACATTAAGGAAATTCCCTATTGTTCTTCTACCTCCAAAGCTTGCAGAAGTACCATGAGGAGATGAGCAACTACCAAATTTAGAGGTTGCACTTGATTCAGAATGAGTTTTTTGTTTCTTGTTTTTTTGTTGTGCAGCCATCTCTATTTGGATGTATTTTTTTGTTTGTTCAGTTGAAATGTTTGGGCAAATTTGTACCCCCACAGGACCCTTTTTTTCATCACTGTCCATAATCCCACAAAGATGCCTCCTCAAACGGGTATAGGAACCACAATATGGTTTTCCTCCATGACAATCATGAGGGCACACAAATTTGTAAGATCCACCACCCTTTCCCCCATCAAGTTTGGTCACATAGTTCCATAAGGGTGTTGATGTAGCTTTTCCATCTTGTGTTTCATTGTCTCCTTCAAGTTCATCTCCTTCCTCTTCAAACCCTTCTTCCTCATCATACATTGGGTCACTCATATTGGGACCATCACCACTATCCTCTTCTATTTCTTCCCTTCTATTCATATTCACCTTTTCCATCATTAAAACCAAGAGTGGAATGATACATAGAAGCCAAAAGAACACCATCTTGGAATATGGATATAGGTGGTGGACAACCTGTAAATAAAGGAGCAAGTAGAAACAATGGGAAAGAGTAGGAAAGGGAGGAGAAAAATACAAAAAAATTGTCAAAAAAACAAGGGAGTTTGGGGTTTGAACTTACCTCTTTAGCTCTTGTAGATGAAGTCCTCCAAGCTCTTGCTCCAAGCTCCTTCTCCTTCTCCTAGCTCCTCCTTCTTCACTCCTCCAAGCTCTCCTCTCTTCTCCTCTCTTCTCCTCTCCTCTTTTCTCTTCTCCTCTCCTCTCTTCTCTTCTCCAACTCTCATAAACTCAAAGTGAGAAAATGAGGAATGAATGGGGGCTTTATGCTTTTCATTCTCACCTTAACCTCACCCTAACCCACCCCCTTAATGCTTAGTTAACATAACTTGTTAAAAAAATTAAAAAAAATGTCACTTTTTTACCTTGGCGCGGGCTGTTTGGGCGGAAGCGTACGGAATCGTAC
Source organism: Pinus taeda (assembly GCA_000404065.3). Classification (NCBI taxonomy): domain Eukaryota; kingdom Viridiplantae; phylum Streptophyta; class Pinopsida; order Pinales; family Pinaceae; genus Pinus; species Pinus taeda. The sequence goes on along the minus strand of APFE030314037.1, from coordinate 115,256 downwards.
GTGAAGCGTCCGCTTCCCTCCCCGAAGCGGCCCGCTTCGGAGGCCCGAAGCGCCACCCGAAGCGCGCTTCGGTGGCTTGGAAGCGCCGCTTCCGGCCGGCGCTTCAGAAATTCCAGGAAGCGGCAAAATTTCCCGAAGCGCCGCCACCTAATTCGGAAGCGCCGCTTCGGACGAAGCTTCCTAGGCGCTTCCGTACGGGACGCGCTTCGGAGCTTCGATCCGTGGGGGGGGGACGCTTCGTGCAAACTGGTTGGGACAATCATGGATTCCTTAATGATGCAAGGGGCACTCATTGGTGCCCTAGGAACTAGGATGAAGGCCATAATGGTAGGGGGAGAGTTCATGTTCTGTTTTTGCCCACGCTTTAAATTTCATTGTCCCGACCATCTTTTGCATTTTGTGATACATTTCATATTGCATGTTTCCATTTTATGCTTTTATCTTTCCTTTTAGCTAAACCAACCTCTAGAGCATCGTTCCAGGCCCAACCTAAGATGTGTACAACGGGAAGGGGAGGCTAACACCTTGTGGACCCAATGGACAAATGTGGACCCAAATGGGGAAAATGTGGAAAGGGATTGTAATGAACGGAGGGGAGTGAGATATATGGTATCAGGAAGCAGGACCATGCAGCAAAAATCAGGGTTTCCCAGGTAGTGTCACTCCTAAAGCTAATATTCAGTAAAGGAGATCCCACGGGACTAAGATACCAAATTAACTCCCAAGTTGAGGTAAGGGAACAAGAGTGCATTCAAGGCCAATTCTTTTCACCGAATCCTCCCACCAATCCATGCCCAAATGTGCCCAAGAAAAGCAAGCATAAGCACACAATCACATAATGAAAAATCATACCTTCGAGGTTGGATGGTCCACCTTCAAACATACGATCATAACAGATGAGCGAGGGCACACAACAGCTAACTCAGGTGGCAGAGAATAGTAGCACATCAAGCTATCATGTGGCTGCAAGGGGCTATTAGTTGTCGACTGAAGACAAATCTAGGAGAAAATTTCTCCTATAGGGGTCACCCACTGGTGGTGGATAACATCAGGATCCAACTAGGACATGAGCTCTCAATAGAGTTCACGAATCATGGACTTGAACAAGGAGGTCATGAGAACACCAACAATCTCCTAGCACTGTAGACCTGTTACCTACACATCACAGACAAAGCAAACAAAGCATCATGTTTTGATGGCGTCCTTTGACACCCATGCTTTTGTTAATCCATATAATCAATAGGAAATAAAACCTATTTTAGAATGCAAATCAAATCCAAATGCACCTAATCTAGCGTGGGAACATAACATGATGTTAGATTCTAATGCAAAATTCAGTATGCAATGCATCCTACTCTAACATGCATGGCTACATTATGCGACTGCGAAGTGTAATCATATAGCCAATGCAATCAACATATCAATAGATCAATATAAGACTACCTGCCCTTGTAATAAATCCAAAAGCAAAGATAGGAAGAGTCATATGGGAGGTCACAAGGGCGGGAGGTGGGAAAATAAGATGACCACGTATGGAGGATCATGGATGAGGAGGGAAGAACAAGATGCAACCTATTCCATTGGATCCTCTCGTTTAGCCAAAAGATTTAGATATCGATAATTAATCTCATAAATTTCCGATGAAGGGCAATCTTAGGCAAATAATCCCCATCATGGGCCTTTTCAATGATGTCATGCTTCTTGGTTACCATAAGGTCACGATGGGAAGGAAAAGGGGATTGATGACACGAAGAGACACGACAAGCAGGTTGCTCGGTAGGATGATTGTACATAAGACAGGCAACCATCGTGTGTTCATTATGTTGGGAAGAAGTGATACATCTAATGAATTCTTTCTCCTTGAGACCACCCTCAGAAGCGGGAAAAGGTCTATTATTATTAGTGATAGTGTAAGAAGGATTGAGGAAAGGGTCCACATATGACTCAACTACATCCCTAGGATCGTGAGGAAAGACAAGGGTCCTATTGATATCATCATCATCAATGTTATAGATAGGGTCCCTATCAAAACAATGCCCATGGATTTCCCATTCCCCTCTTCAATATGCAAGTAACCACTGATATCAATGTCCAAAGGGGTAATGGGATCATCTTCTCCAAGATCCTCTTGATGTTCAATGAAGGCTTCCTCTTGAATATCTAACGGTTGGCATGGTTGAAAATGCTTAAGAAAGCCATCAAAGAATGCTCCAATAGATGAGATGCTCCTAGGCTTGCAATTATGTAGCCATGAATTATGATTATTACACACCATTTTGTGGGTGATGTCCCTAGGAGAAAATGTTTCCGTAAGATGGTCTTCAACCAGTAACCAGCAGCCCCTTGCAGCCACCAACTAGCTCATTGTGCCACTTCTTCGCCACTTGAGCTAGCCATGTGTTCCCTCACCCATCTGCCATGATCGTATGTTTGAAGTTGGGCCTCCCGAACCTAAAGGTGTGCCTTGTCATTTGGTAATTGAGTATTATAGTTTGCTTATCATAGACACTTTTGGGCATGGATTAATGGGGGGATTTGGCGGAAAGAATGGGCTAGGTCTGTGCTCTTATCCCCTAGACCCCTTTTGGATGTTAACCTTGGATTCTAGTCTCGTGGGATCTCTTTTACTGACCCTTCGACTTTAGGGATGGTATTGCATGGGAAACCCCGATTTTGGTTGTGTGGTCCCGCTCCTCATCCATATATATTACTCCCCTTCCACTCAGTGTAACCCCATTCATCATTTCTCCCATCTGGGTCCACATTCTTCCAATGGATCCACATAGGGCTAGCTTTCCCCTTCCCCTTGCCCACAACTTTGGTCGGGCCTGGAATGATGCAGTTGATGCACCTGAAAAGAAAAGAAAAGCATAATTAGCCACATTCAACAAGAAAATGTACCACAAAATGCAAATGTGTCGGGACAAACACATTTAGCACATGGGCAAAAGCCAATACATGAGCTCTACCCCATCATCATGCCATCACCTTGGTTCCTATGTTGATTTGGGGTAGCATCAGATGTGCTCTAGCCACGAAATTCGGTGGAGAGGTTGGGGCACATAAGATCTCCAATACCCAGAAAGGGCTTGGGAAAATTCTAAACAGTTCAGGAGATAATAAAATAATTAATATTTTCAATGAAGTACCTAAGTCTAAACTTAGGGAAATTAAAATATTAATGTGGATTAATATAAAACTGTGTTAGAATGGTCCAAAAGACATGGATCAAGCCAGATCTAATCTTAACCGTTGATTAGGTACTTAATCTCGGTCGTTGATATGTCAAAGAGAAAAGTATAAGAGGAGGCTTGAGGGTCACTTGGAGAACACATCAAGGTGATCAGTCATTCTATACGGGGTTTGCTAAGAGAGATAGAATCAGTGATCAAAGTTGCAGCTGAGAGGCATTGAATACAGAGAGACAAAGAGGCAGAGATAGTGTCGGGAGAGCAGCGCAGGAGCCAAAGAGAGTGACGCAGTAGCAGCTAGGGCTCACACAGGGCCACGCAGAGGCAGCCGGGAGCTGCGTAGTGCTTCAGAGAGGCCAGTGTTGCTGACGCAGAGGGTCAGAAGGCTAACACAGGGCCTCTTGAGGCTAAAGCAGGCCCATTCAGGGTGACACAGGGCCAGCGCTAGGCAGAGAGAGGCTGATGCAATCTAGAAAGGCAGACGTTGGGGTTTCTGGGGCAGATTGGAGCTAAGGAGCTGCCGGAAGGTTATCCGAGGTTTCAGCCAAGACATTTGTCTCAAACTGAGAGGTACTACTGCCAAGGAAATTCTCTGTTGGGTAAGCTAGATTTGGCACCCAGATTGTACTCTGAAATTGCTTAATAAGAAAACCCTCAGATAGTTGCACTGGTTTTCCTACATTGGGTTTTTCGGGGACATTGGTCCAAAAATAAGAGTGTCATTTGGTGTGATTGTTTCTGTTTCCTTCAGTTATTGATCTGTAATATGTTGAGAATGCACTAGTGTTTATTTTCAGTGTTTACATTGTAAATAACTTGTTAAATAACGGAACAAGTAGGTAGGAATAAATCAGTAAAGTGCATGGAGGGTTTCTAACTGGTAGACTTAGAAACTTCAACATGGTATCAGAGCGTGGTTGCAGATCATAGGAGAACTGAGGACATCAGCCGAGCGAAGCAATAGCAGTAGAAAACAGTTGTCCCAAGTGACAGAAGTTGTTTCTAACAGAGCAACAACAAGGGAAGGGTGACGCAGTGCCTGCGTCATTGAGGGTGAGCCAGGAAGAGGCAACGCAGAAGCTAAGGGAGGCAAAGAGAGCCACGCAAAAGCTAGGAGGGCTGACGCAATTGGCTGAGGAGGCCAGGTTGCTGGTGCGGTTGCATAGACGATCAGAGTAGGGGGCATCTCAACATCGACAAAAGGATTTCCAGGAGGGAAATCAAGACTCAGAGGGAGTCAGATCGAGAACTTCTAGGAGGGAAGTAGAAGAGCATCATGGCACTACACGGAGTAAGAGACCAAGACAGGTTGGACGGAGTGTCGAACTTCGCAATCTGGAAGGCCAGAATCTTATTCGTACATGACAGAAATCGTGTCAAGCACTTCGCCTTGAAGACAATAGCTATCCTAGTCGACCCAGCTGAGAACAAGAAGTACGAGGAGGCAATGGCGAGGGCCAAGAGCATCATCCTTGACGGGGTCAAGGACCATGTAGTACCACACATTGCCGAGAAGGACACGGCATATGAGATGTGGGAGGCCCTAAAGAAATTGTATCAGCATACTTGTGTGCAGAGAAGGATGTTACTAGAGAATCAGTTGAAGTCATATCAGATGAAGAAGGGAGAATCGATTGACATCTTCCTTGGAGGACTGAATGAGATCCGAGATCAGTTGACTACTATAGAAGCCATGCTAGATCAAGAATCGATGGTGAGGACAACCCTGAATGCAGTCACAGAAGACTGGGAAGTATTTGTCCAGAGTATACTAGGCAGAAGGACACTCCCACCTTGGGATGAGATGTGGGCAGCTCTTCGCCAAGAAGAGATCAGACAGTAGTCAAAGGCGGGAAGCAACATTAAGGGGATCAAAGTCAAAGAGGAGGAAGATGTTGTCCTAGCATCTGAGGGAAAGCAAGAAAAGCGGAAGAAGAAGGATCTCTCCAAGATCAAGTGCTTCCACTATGGGGAGCTGGGTCATTATGTGACCCAGTGTCCAAGGAAGAAGAGTAAGGGAGAGCCTTCCAAGACTAAGGCAACGCCAGCAAGGGTAGAGCAGGAAGTGGAGACAGACGATGACAGTGCCATGAGTGCACATGCACCACTTAAGCGGAAGTGGGGAGACATCGAGCTGTAGTCAGATGGACTACAGGCGATGAGGGGCAGGATCCTTGAGGTACCCAAGCTCTTGGATTACACCTTCCTACGAGAGCCCCGAAGAGGAGTAGCAGGACTGGCTAATGTGGGTAGAGATGGATGCGGATGGAGTAGCAGAGAGAGCTACAGTGCAGGAGTCCCAGGACAGCGCGAGGCTAGCAGGCTGCAACAGCGCGAGAGGCACAAGAGTGTTGCACCAGTGCAGGATGGCACAAAGAGGTGTACAAAGGTCAGAGAGGGATCACTTGTCAGCGGCAGAGTGAACTTCAGCATCAGGAGGGTCTATAGCACAATAGAGAGATCAAAGTTGGGAGATCAGTTACTTACTTCTCAATAACTGAGTTGCAGTGTAGTAGTGGGCAGCGCGATGCAGCATGATGAGAGGAGTTGCAGTGCGGGTGTAGTGTTGGGAGAAAAAGCCAACAGCAGCACGGATGCAGAGGGAGTTGTCGTACAGATGCAGTAGTGGCAGTGGCAGAGCCATCGGTAGCAATATAGGATGCAGCAGTGCAGAGGATGATGGGCAGCAGGCCTAGCATCAGCACAGGGACCGATGCTGGATGATCAGGGTGATACTCAGTGAGGAGTACTACTAGAGCACACTCCTCGCTAAGAGGGAGTGATGATTTGGGGTAGCATTGGATGTGCTCTAGCCACAAAATTTGGTGGAGAGGTTGGGGCACATGAGATCTCCAATACCTAGAAAGGGTTTGGGCAGATTCTAAACAGTTCAGGAGATATTAAATAATTAATATTTTTAATGGGGTCCCTAAGTCTAAACTTAGGGGAATTAAAATATTAATGTGGATTAATATAAAATTGTGTTAGAATGGTCCAAAAGACATGGATCAAGCCAGATCTAATCTTAGCTATTGATTAGGGACTTAATCTCGGTCGTTGATATGTCAACGAGAAAAGTATAAGAGGAGGCTTGAGGGTCACTAGGAGAACACACCAGGGTGATCAATCATTCTATTCTATAGAGCGGGGTTTGCTAAGAGAGATAAAATCAGTGATCGGAGTTGCAGCTGAGGGGCATTGAGTACAGAGAGGCAGAGAGGGAGAGATAGTGTCGAGAGAGCAGTGCAGGAGCCAGAGAGAGTGACGCAGTAGCTGCGAGGGTTCACGCAGGCAAATGCAGAGGTAGCCGAGAGCTGCGCAGTGCTTCAGAGAGGCCAGTGTTGCTAACACAGAGGGTCAGAAGGCTGACGCAGGGCCAGCGTTGGGCAGAGAGAGGCTGACGCAGTCCAAAAAGGCAAACGTTGGGGCTTCTAGAGCAGATTGGAGCTGAGGAGCTGCCATAAGGTTTATCCAGGGTTTCAGGCAAGACATTTCTCTCAAACTGAGAGGTACTACTGCCAAGGAAATTCTCTGTTGGGTAAGCCAAATTTGGCACCCAGATTGTACTCTAAAATTGCTTAATAAGAAAACCCTCAGATAGTTGCACCGGTTTTCTCGCATTGGGTTTTTCCGGGAACATTGGTCCAAAAATAACGATGTCATTTGGTGTGATTGTTTTTGTTTCCTTCAATTGTTGATCTGTAATATGTTGAGCATGCACTAGTGTTTATTTTCAGTATTTACATTGTAAATAACTTGTTAAATAACGAAACAAGTAGGTAGGAATAAATTAGTAAAGTGCATGGAGGGTTTCTAACTGGCAGACTTAGAAACTTCAACATCCTATAGGCCCTAGATGAGCCTCCTTTATCATTTAGGAACTCGTGATTGTCCCAACCCCTGGTGGGAAATGAATCGCCCTACCTTAAAGGGGGTATCCACAGTTGTATCTCGCACATCATGCTCTTACCCCTTGAGCCCCGAGCAGTTAATTAAAGAGAAATCATAAAAGGCAAAAGGCATATAAAGAAGGGTGGAAAATTCAAGGTCGAGGCACCTCATGTATCATGATTACTCCCTCCTATACATTATATACCTAAGTGTGGGCTTTCCTTTTACTAGCTACCCTTGTACCCCAGCATGTGGCCCAGGGTTGCCCCTTTTCATTCCCTACTCCATTCATCTCTTTGTTACATGCCACCACCTTTTAAAGGATGTACCTTGGACATATTATCCCCTATAGAAGTAGAAACCACTTAATGGAATACTTGGTTAACCCCATTTGGAGCTTGGAGACATTAGCACATGCCAAAGCCTATTATGGAAGGGCATGCCATTATGAAGTTCCCACTTATTGTCCATGGTTTGTAAGCTATTTTACTCGATTTCCTTGATAACTTGTTGTACTAGAAGGCTAGGGGACACATTGGATCTTATACAGGATTACAGGTGGTTTCCATCTTGGGTTTGGTCTCCCTATACGGGGTCTTGACACTCCAGAGAGCTACATTGGCACATGTAGGGTGTGTGTTGAGAGCCATGGGCCTCCACAGTGATAGACAACACTCCATGGATCCCCAGAGATGTTCATAGATTGCTTGAGATTCACCTATTGGATGAGGAAGATGCACCTGGTTCACCTCTGCGTAGCCAGCCACACAGTTGTACCATGAACTTGGCAGATGACCCAGGACTTGTATGCTGATGTGGCATCACTTACACCATCATTTGAGCCCTTACATATGGTCTATAGGCATCTTCGACTTACTTGGAGACCCATGAGGTCACTTGTGTGCCCTCACAACCATTGGGAGCAACAGAGGTTTACTATGTGAAAAACAAGGGGCCAACCCATTGTCCATTACTTTTGGAAGTCCAATTCATCATTTTGGCACTTATGGTCCTCATCAAGCTTCTTGGAGAGCCCAACAACATGCATTATTGATTATTCAACCTCTTGAGAGGCTTGTTATTTGGTTTATGAGCTAGTTAGGTGGGCTTGTGTTAAAATTGGCAACTAGGGCCAACTTCCACATTAGGACAGCTCATATGATGGGGATGATTATTGCACTGGATTCCTCTTTTCGAGAGGTACAATTTTGATATAAATATCATCTCACTCTGACAAGAAAAAATGGAGTTTTGCATCTATTCTTTCTCATGGTCAAATTGCCAAGGTCGGCCTCAATCAAATGTAGGCTCATGAAGCCCAATGGATGTGCCTCCTCACCCTCAACAAAGTGTATAAATAGAAGTGACCCTTCTCTCATTTGGACATCATCAACTCATCACATCATCTTCTCTCTCCTCTCTTGATTGGTCCGTACAACTTGGAGGCTCTCTACTTCGCACGTGCAAAAAACGATGAATTTCTAAACTGAATTTTGGAGGCCAAAAATTTCAGATATTTGGGCATGCGTTGACCAATGTTGACTTGGGGTATTTGACCAGCGTTGACTTCAGCTTTGTGGGCAGAATTCCGATTTCTGTAGGCCCCATTCTTTGGCATGATTTTCGAGATGTTTGGGGATTGTTTCACTGTGTTGATTTCAACGTTGAATTTCTAGTTTGACCACATAAATTACATCAAACTTTGACTGGGTTGAACTTACTGGTTTTGGGTTGACTTTGACTCCTTTAGCAGGCCGAATTCTTTTGTTGTTGACCGAGGTGCTTGGAGGATGTTTTGGGGCAGCTTTGACCACCATTGACTTTCTGGTTAGGACTACATTGACTATTGATTTGGCAGAACTGTTTTGGGCATGTAATTTTGATATTTGTACTCTCTCTCTCTGATGAACTATTGAAGAATAATAATAAGATTTGATCAAAGGGTTTCCCCACATTGGGGTTTGTCCCTGGCGTCAGCCATATCTTGTGTCCTCTTGTCTTGGCTTGTCTTCTACATATGGTTTTATGTTCTATCTGCATTTACTGTCAGTGTGTATAAGTTAATGTGATTGCTACTGAAAATAATTGGAAATTGTCATTGGGCTGATAAGGAACATTCAAGTAAATTGTGCTAAAGCATAGAACATACCATTGTTATCTAAAATTAACATGGAATCAGAGCTTAGGTGAAAAGAAATCCCAAGCAAGTGTGAAGCAAACAAATCACTAGGGGAAGTTGTCGGACAAGGACTTGGAATTAGTCCCAATGACGACTACATCTTACTTCAAATCCGAGGACAAGCTTAAGGACAAATCTGACTATCATGCATGGAAGATGTCTCTAGATTTGACATTGGAATAAAATGATGTCATGGACTATGTCAAAGGAAAAGTAGTGGAGCATCTTTCAAATGCATCCGCTACTACACAAACCAAGTACAAGAAAGGTGAGGTTAAAGTTAAGAAAATTATTGTTGATTCTATTCACAAGCCTTTGGTCGCCTATATTTCTGATTTGGAACATCTAAAGAGATGTATGACACACTGGAAGATAAAGGTTCAAGGTTACATTCATTGATGGGAAGGTTCGTGTTTGGCAAAGGAACCCAAGAGATTTATTCACTCTTGGATTCAGGGTTGAAGGTCTCTATCAGGTTGGAGGAAGTCCGTTGGGAGCAATGACTTGCGATACTTCTCTTCAATCCGAATTATGGCACTGGATATTTGCGCACCTTCATTTCAAATCCTTACCTGATGTAAGGAAAATGGTCACAGGTATGCCTGAATTCAACTTAGATCATGAAGGTGTTTGTCAAGGTTGTGAAGCTAGAAAACATACAAGGGGACCATTCCCCTCAAGTGAAACTCAAACTACCAATATTCTTCAATTGGTCCATTATGATCTATCAGGTATGTTGCCTATGACATCTTTGGGTGGATATTTGTACTATGTTATTTTTGTGGATGACTTCTCTCGCAAAACATGGATGTATTTCTTAAAGAAGAACGCTGAAATGTTCAAATGGTTTTGTTCTTTCAAAGCCTTGGTCAAGAATCAAACAGGGAAGAAGATCAAAATATTGAGGACCGATAATGGGACCAAATATGAGTCAAATGAATTCAGAAACTATTGTAGAGAAGTTGGCATTAAGAGGGAGACCACTATTGCATATGCTCCTGAACAAAATAGTGTTGCTGAAAGGAAGAATCATACTATCATAGAAGCCACATGTTCCATGCTTCATGACCAAGGTCTACCGAAGTTCTTACGGGGAGAAGCTGCCAACAACGGTGTGTATGTTCAAAACAGATGCCCACATCAAGCTTTGGACTTCAAGACACCCGAAGAAGTTTTCACCGGTAAGAAACCTAGTGTTTCTCATTTTATAATTTTTGGTTGTCCAGTATATTTTCATGTGTCGAAAGAGAAAAGAAACAAACTAGATGCATCTAGGAAGAAAGGAATGTTTGTGGGCTACAGTGAAACTTCGAAGGCATATAAAATCTATTTGCCTAGTCAAAGGGAAGTGAAATTAAGTCATGATGTCACTTTAGATAAAGATTTTGCTCTTAGAAATATCCAAGAACTTCCTATCCCTAGGAAGGACAATGATGACGCTGATGTAGAAAAGCAAGATGAACCTCCGTCTGATGAACCAATGCCCGATATTGAAGCTCAGATGGATCCCATTGATCCACCTCCTAGTGAGCCCACTACTTCAAGAGAAATACCTTTGTGGCTCAAAGATACTGTTGAAGATGCTGAGAGCCATATTGCATTGAGGGGGACATTTCATGAAAGTAAGAAGTCGAATAGGTACCAAGGGTACTTAGCTGCCATGAGTACCATTGTACAATCTGAGCCTTCCACATTCGAAGATGTCGTGAAACAACAAGTTTGGAAGGATGGAATGAACGAGGAGTATGATTCGATCATGAAGAATGATGCCTGGGATGTGGTTCCTAGACCCAAGGACAAGTCTGTGGTCACTTCAAAATGGCTCTACAAGATCAAACATGGAGCTGATGGGAGTGATGAAAATTTCAAGGCCATATTTGTTGCTCGAGGCTTCTCTCAAAAGGAAGTAGACTACGATGAGATATTTGCACCAGTTGCCCGATATACCACCATTCGTTCAATCATAGCCCTTGTCGCTTCGCAAGGATGGAGTCTACACTAGATGGATGTCAAAATTGCCTTCTCGCATGTCTTGCTTAAAGAAGTCTATGTGGCACAACCCAAGGGGTTTGAAGTTCAAGATCATGAGACACATGTATGCAGGTTGAAGAAATCCCTCTATGGGTTGAAGCAAGTGCTTAGGGCTTGGTATGAGAGGATCGATAGCTATCTTATGAAGTTGGGATTTATTAGGAGCGATGCTGACCCGAACATATACTTCAAGGTTGAAAAGGACAAACCTCTCATTCTGGTCCTTTATGTGGATGATCCCTTTCTGACACATGATGACCCTCTCATTCATCAATGCAAGAGAGAGTTGGCTTCCGAGTTCGAGATGAAGGACCTAGGACTGATGCATTACTTCCTAGGGTTGGAGGTTTGGCAAAATCTAGGCGAGATTTTCCTTTCTCGAGGAAAATACATTGCGAAGTTACTTGAGAGATGTGGGATAGTAGACTACAAGTCCATGACTACTCCAATGGAACACAACTTTAAGAAGCTGTGGAAGTGTTGTTGGGCCTCGATTGGCGAACCCTTCCGAGTATCGTCAACTTGTGGGGGCCCTGATGTTTTTGGTCAACTTTCGTCCTGACATATGCTTTGCAGTGAATATGTTGAGTCAATACATGGTTAAACCTCATCACATTCATTGGATTGCTGCCAAGAATCTCTTGAGATATCTTCGGGGCACAATCCGCTATCGACTGAGACACACTGTCGGGAATTTAAGGCTACATGGATATACGAATGTTGATTGGGCTGGCAGTGTGGTGGATCGTAAGAACATGTTTGGGTGTTGCTTCTCTTTGGGGTCTGCTTCTATATCTTGGATGAGCAGGAAGCAGAAATCGGTTGCACTAAAGCACCGCCAAGGCCGAATAGATTGTTGCGAGTATGGCCTGTTGTGAAGCAGTTTGGTTAAGGAAGCTCTTCACTGAGTTATTTGTGCATGTGTTGGATACCACCGTGATCTTCTGCAACAACCAGAGTGGGATTCGCCTATCAGAGAATCTCGTGTTCCACAACTGCTCCAAGCACATTCATATCAAGTACCACTTTATCCAGGATATGGTACAATGAGGAGCAATAAGGCTCCAACACATCAGGACGAATGAGCAGGTCGCAGACATTCTCACAAATCCTTTGGGGAAGGTCAAATTCTTAACCTTCCGGGAGAGACTTGGAGTCGTGGAATGACCCTTCTACGAGGGTTCCATATGAGTTGGACACAGAGCTCTGGGAGCTCCTGAGGGCTTGGGGTACTTCTTGGAGCTATGAGCGACCATAGGGTGAGTGGTTCACCTTCCCCTAGTGGTGCGCTAGATACAGGGTGAGTGGTTCACCTTCCCTTGTGATACCCCATTATGGTTGACATGTATGTAGGGTGAGTGTTTCACCTTCCCCTACCCGGACACATGCATGTAGGGTGAGTGGTTCACCTTCCCCTATGATTGACATATGCATAGGATGAATGGTTCACCTTCTCCTATGGCATATGAGCAAGATGAGTGGTTCACTTTCTCTTGTCGATGCCCCAACACACATCCTACCCATGGAGTTCGGGACTCATTGGAAGTACCTCTCATCTGGCCAATGAGTTGGAAAAAGAGGTTAGGGACCATAGCACTATCGATGGACGCATCGTGTACTGTCGTACTCCCTATGACTAGGATGCTTGGTGTTCAACAACTTGATATGGGATCAAGGACTGACTTTTGCCAGTGGAGAGTGGTATGATCTTATCACTCACTCTCGATCACTTCTTCGTCATTATTACTTCATGGTTCAACAGAGCAGAGTAGATCGGGGCAGTGATCACAGGGATGGTACAGGATGACAAGATGGCATCATGACAGATGGATTGGCAGGTGGAATTATCCCTAGTTGAGAGGGAATGTTAAATTGGCAACTAAGGCCAACTTCCACCTTAGGACAGCTCATATGATGGAGATAATTATTGCATTGGATTCCTCTTTTCGAGAGGTACAATTTTGATATAAAGATCATCTCATTCTGACAGGTAGAAATGGAATTTTGAATTTATTCTTTCTCATGGTCAAATTGTCAAGGTCAACCTCAGTCAAATGTAGGCTCATGAAGCCCAATGGATGTGTCTCCTCACCCTCAACGAAGTGTATAAATAGAAGTGACCCTTCTCTCATTTGGACATCATCAACTCATCACATTATCTTCTCTCTCCTCTCTTGATTGGTTCTTACAACTTGGAGGCTCTCTACTTTGCACATGTGGAAAAGGACAAATTTCTGGACTGGTTTTGGAGGCCGAAATTTTCAGAGAATAGGGCATGCGTTGACCGGCATTGACTTCGATTTTGTGGGCAGAATTCTGATTTCTGCAAGCCGCATTCTTTGACACAATTTTTGAGGTGTTTGGGGATTGTTTGACCGTGTTGACTTCAACGTTGACTTTCTAGTTTGAACGCAGAAATTATAGCATACTTTGACTGGGTTGACAGAGCTAGTTTTGGGTTGACTTTGACTCCTTTGGCAAGTTGAATTCTTCTGTTGTTGACCGAACTGCTTGGAGGACGTTTTGGGGCAACTTTGACCACCGTTGACTTTCTAGTTAGGGCTACATTGACTGTTAATTGACTATTGATTTGGTAGAACTGTTTTGGGCAGGTAGTTTTGATATTTGTACTCTCTCTCAGCTGAACTACTGAAGAATAATAAGAAGATTTGATCAAAGGGTTTCCCCACATTGGAGTTTGTCCCTGACATCCGCCATATCTTGTGTCCTCTTGTCTTGGCTTGTCTTCTGCATATGTTTTTATGTTCTATCTGCATTTACTGCCAATGTGTATAAGTTAATGTGATTGCTACTGAAGATAACTGGAAATTGCCATTGGGCTGATAAGGAACATTGAAGTAAATTGTGCTAAAGCATAGAACATACCATTGTTATCTAAAATTAACAGCTTGTCACCAAAAGTTAGTTATTTGCACATTATTTTTATTTTAAGGGCTAATGTAGGATCAAATAGCTAAATTGACCTCCATAGAGGTGTATAAATACAAATGATGAGAGTTCATTTCTCATCGTCACTTGGTTTGGACTTGTATCTCTCTTGAGATTTTCTCTATTCCTTCTTGGTGGACGAAATTTTGGAGCATGGATGAATTTTGATGTATGGATTGTCTTTTCTTATCTTGGAGCTTCATGATTGGCAAGTCTATTGGTGGTTGGATATATTCTCTTACATGTATGTGCAAATTTAATGTTATTATTCTTTTATTTTGTCACATGCATTGCTAATGAGATTTTCACTATACTAGGGCTAGATGTTGCATGCATTTACTGTGAATTGTGGAGTTATGTTTCTATATAGCATATCTCTATGTATGGGCCATGTATGTTGAACGAATTCTCCTAGGAATAATTCTATGGTTGAATTTATCTTGATAAGCCACTTCACCTTGCAAAATGAAGTATAAAAACTTTTAAGGTCACTCTCCTTTACCCTAATGACAAGCAAAGTTGATCTTAAGGCCTCCTTGACCTAGAAACGAAGTCTATCTTCATATTCTTCTTGACTCCAATCTCCCCAAAGGATTAGGCACTGGTATACCATAAGGTGATCACTTAAAGGATCATTTTTCTTCACCTCACCTTTATTCTAGGTCTAGCTACAATAGGGCTCATAGGGCATCACTTTCTCGAGAAACCACCCATAAGAAAAATTTGATCTCTTGGCCTCTATTGTGCTAGTGAGTCTCTTAGGCCTCCTCCAAATTTGAGGAAATTCTGACATTGGGGTTGTGAGATATCCCAAGCCTTAGCCTTGAGATCGGTTTTTTCCCTATGTTTCCCTAGGTTAGTTCCTCATAGGGATCATTTTGAACCTTCAATTGAAAATCAATTCTTTGGTCCCCTTCTCCTCCTCGTTTAGGTCAAGTCTATCATTGGTTGCTAAAGTCTTTCCTCTTGACCTAACCTTGGTCCACTTGGCCTCGTGCAGTCCCATACCTTTTAAAAGTCAACTCTTCAAAAACCACTTGGGAAACCAAGTTCAACAAGGATTTTAGGGTTTTGGAGGCTCCTTTACAACTCTCACTCCTTAAACATAGCCGTTAAATCCTCATCCTCTTCTCCTAGAAAGCTTTGTACCTTGCTTAAGAAGCAAGCAAGTCCCATTCTTAAGCCTCCCCTAGGAAAGGGTCCCCAAGGTCACTTCACACCCATCTTAGTTGAGCTATCCTTTATAAGTGATTCCCTATATAACGGGTCACCTCCCATCAATGAAATTCCATAAAGAGTAAGAAGCTTTAGTTGTGGTGTGGGCTTTAGCTTCATTGCTTCTCTTGACCTAGCAAGTGCCCCTCTAGGACCATCTACTAGTTTAAGCGATAACAATGACCATGCAGGAATATCATGAATAACATTATGAGGACATCATGGTGAACCACTTCAACCTTTGAGGTATATGCAGCAAATCTTGCTACATGATTAATTGCAGAAAGAAGATCACCATCAAACTTGGGCGTCCCACGTATAGTATTCCAGGTGACAAGATTAGGGTACCCAGGGATGGAAGCAATGTCCAGGGCAGGGAATTCATCAAAATAAGACCTATTAGGTTTACACATTTCAATCATGTAAGAGTCGTCATGGTGAAATTAGAGATGCTTGCTTCACCCTACAAGCATTGACCTTAAAGTTCAATGAAGAAATAGGACTTCGTTCTTCTAATGGAGTTTCCAAAAGGATATATTGATAGTGTCATATAGGAACGAGACACACGTCTCGTGTCCCTATCAATGACGCTAAAAATGTTGTTGCAAGCTGCACAAACTAGCAGACCTAGTAAATAGGCTAAAGCTAGAGGGCACAATAACACTTTGGGACTAAGGCCCACTACCACCAAAGCCCAAGTCCCCTTCTCTTCTCAAGTTTTCACCGATGGGAGGAGTCCCAGTACTCCTCACTTGTGATAGACGTATCCAATATTGTTTTGAAGGGAGGCAAGGAGGCTCATTCAATGGAAAGGTTCAATGAAAGTGAGAGCTTTGGGAGAAGCTAGGAAGTCTTTCCAAGAAAACACCCTTGAAAGAAAGACTACACGAGACCTAGGGTTGAAAAATTTTATGATATAAGATTTCATCTAAGGTTAAGGTTGATAAGAGAAAAAGTTGTGAATGATATAATTCAACAAGTACTAAAGTACAAACCTTCAGAGAATCCCCAAGTTGAAGGATGGCTTCAAGGGTTCCCAATTGTTGTGATAGCTAGAGCATCAATTATATTGAAATTCCACCATCGGAATTTGTTCAAAACTCGAGGATGCCTAGAGGAGACACTAAGGAAGAGTCATCTCTTGACGGAATTCAAATATTCCTCCTCCCTAGAATTTTGCACCAAGCCCTAGATGGGCCTCCTTATCCTTAAAGGGATGAAAAAAAAGATAAAAGAAGGTGAAATAAGTATGATTTTTCAATTGTATGTGATCACCAAGGACTTAGGACTAGTGCCTAAAAATGGGGAGGATTGGAGTCAAAAATGATCTCGATTTGGTAACTTCGCTCTTCAAGGAGGATTGAAGAAGCAGCTTCGCTATCTATGGATGCAGCTACACGGCAACTTTAAACTTGTATACTTCGATGGCAATTGTTATGGAGTTTCAAGGAAGCAAATGCAAATTATCCTCTAGGAACATTCATTCATTCATCATCTTATGAGTAACACATGCAAAAATTCTCCAATAGTATCAAGGCCTTAAACAATTTTTTATGAATTAGGGCACAATAATAACCATAAGACAACAATTCCATGCATTAGACATTCATTAGTTCAAAAATATAGCATTAAAGGACAATTACAAGATAATGAAGAGTATCCATCCACAAGAATGCCAAAAAGAAGCTCCAAGATAGAAAATGAACTTTTCCAAATATCAAAATGCATTAGCTTCATCCAAATCACTCCACGAAATTGCAGGGAAAAAATCCTCTAATGAGGTAGCAGAAAATCCCAAGTGTGATGATCGAAAATGAGAGTGAGTCTCTCATATTTATACAAGACTCAAAGCTTCGAATTTCTAATTATGAAGCCCCTAAAGTGTTAAAACAAGGTAGCAAACCCTTGGTTACAAGCCAACCGAGATAGCTTTACATTAATTATTATTTTGCTTGTCATTTAGCCCGTGTAATTAATGTGAAGTGCTCTCCATTGCTAGCATTGACGCCTCATCAGTTAAGAATGAGGGTGAGGACCTCCAAAAGTGATGAATAAGAGGGGGGTGCCCTCCAAATGCTGAAAAACATCTCCAAACCCCAAGTTGGGCTCAGTGGGATCCAAATGGGTCTCATGGGTCTCCAAATGGCTCAAGATCAAGTCAATGCTCCATCAATGAGGGCTAGAAGATGACACATGTCCTCCCACATCTTTTCAGGGGAGACCAAACCTCCTCCAGGCCTTGGATCAGCTGCCAAGTGTCAAGTGTAATGTGTGACTGGTTGGGCAACATGGTCCAAGTGCATCATCATCTCTATATAACTGGGGCACGAACAAGCAATGTGGTGGTGCTAAAGAAGCCCATGGTGTGGCAATCAATGCTTTGGAAGACTGGAGGCCCATGGCTCTCAATGCTCACCCTACAAGTTCCATTATGACCCTCTAGAGAGCTTGGATCCCGTATAGGGAAGCCAAGTCCAAGATGAAGACCCGCCTGCAATCCTCTATAAGATCCAATGTGTCTACTCACCTTCCAGTACAATAGTTCATTAGTATAATTGAGTAAATAAGCTTGCTAATCAAGGGCAGAATTGGACACTTCATAGTGGCATGCCCTTCCAAATGGGCTTTAGACATGTACTAATGTTACCTTTCTCGACAAGGGAGTTATGAAGGACCCTATTTGGTGGTTTCAACCTATAAGGGAGTGACAGGTCCATGGTACATCCATCAGATGGCAGGATTCATGTGAAATAATGGTGGTACAGAGTGGAGCAAGAGGGAAGGCTCCAGGCCACATGCCATGGTACAAGGGTAGCTATGATGAAGGAGGCCCACACCTTTGGTTTATGAATGTAGGAGGGAGAAATCGTGGTACATGCGTTACCATGAACTTTGTTTTTCCACTCTTCTTCACATGCCTTTTGCCTTTTATTGATTTTTCTTCTTTTTACTACTCGGGACTCAAGGGGATGAGAGCATGATGTGTAAGATGTAGCAGTGAATACCCCCTTAACGTGAGGCATTTTATCGCCCATCAGGGGTTGGGACAATCATGGTTTACTTAATCATGGAAGGGGCACTCATAGGGGCTCTAGGAACCAGGGCCATAATGATAGGGGGTAGAGCTCATTTTTTTACCTTTGCCCATGCGCTAAATTTTATTGTCCCAACCGTCTTTTGCATTTTGTGGTATATTTCCTGTTGTATGTGGCCATATTATGCTTTTTATCTTTCTTTTTAACTACATCAACCTCCAGGGCATCATTCCACGCCCGACCCAACATGTGGACAAGGGAAAGGGGAGGCTAACACCTTGTGGACCCAAATGGGAAAAAAGGTGGAAAGGTCTTGTAATGAGTGCAAGGGAGTGAGATATATGGTATCAGGAAGCGGGACTACATAGCCAAAATTAGGGTTTCCCATGTAGTGCCACTCCTAAAGCTAATAGCTAGTTAAGGAGATCCCACGGGACTAGGGTACCAAATTAACCCCTTAGTTGAGGTAAGGGAACAAGAGTACATTCAAGGCCCTTTTGTTCCGCTAAATCCCCCTACCAATCCATGCTAAAATGTGACCAAGAAAAGCAAGCATAGACACCCAACTACATAATGAATAATCATACCTTCGGAGTTGGATGGCCCACCTTCAAACATACGACCATAACAGATGAGTGAAGGCACACAACAACTGGCTCAAGTAGTGGAGAATATTAGCACATCAAGCTATCAGGTGGCTGCAAGATGTTGTTGGTTGTTGGTTGAAGGCAAATCTAGGAGAAAATTTCTCCTATAGGGGTCACCCTCTAGTGGTGGGTAACAGATCCTACGAGCTACAAACCTAAACTAATTCGCAAAACAACATACTAGGAGCTCATGCTCCTTTTGCTTTTCCTTTTGTTCTTTTCGCTTCTTGACATTTGTTGAACTTTCTCCCAATTCAGGAACATCAATGATCATCAGTGCTCTACAATCATCTTCAAGAGCCTGAATAGTGTCCCTTCGATCAAAAGATTCAAAGTGATAAGAATACAAAGAGGATAGCATCATATCAGGATGCCAAGTAAACCCTACATGTAACTACAATATCACCTTTATATGACGAGATGAATATAAAGAAAAGGAGATGTGATCCCAAAAATACACATTTTTGTTCAGGAATGTCACAGCTTAAAAATGCAAGTCCAATTTGAAGGCATTTCACATCCATTAGGTTCATGTCACATCACACAAGGCAATTCTACATATGTTGAGTCATGAGTCATCATTCTTGTGGGATTTTGGCATCATCTACAAGGCAACAAAGAGGTTTCTAGATAAGAGAAGATAATATAATTATATCAATGTCCGATGAATGACCATAAAATAGGTCAATAGGACTAAATAGTACAACCAATGTGAATACAATGTGGGAGTACAAACGCGACTCCTAGAAATGTCCAAAATAATATAGAGAAAGAAACCTACATAGATATAAAACCATGAAAAGGGTACTATATTATAAAATGCCAAGTGAGTTTGGAAAACTCAAGACCCTGTCAAGAGATAGAGAGAGATCGGATGGTGAGGCCAATGATGTCAAGGTCTCTTCAGTTTGATGGTTGAGGGAAAATGGGGAAACATGGCACTAGCTCACTTTCGAAGTCCAATCGAACAAACGAGGGGTTTGGCTATATGATCAGGGATGATGTACGAGCAAGGGATACTCCTAATATATGAGGTCAGAAGAAGAAAACTCTCAATGGATCTTTGGTTTCTCTTCTACGGTTGGGAGGCAGTCTTACAGGAGCGTGGATCTTTGGTTGCTCCTTTATAGTTGGGAGGCAATCTTACAGGACGGTGGTACTCTACTGTAAGACAATCTTGAGCTCATCGCTCTAATACTCTAAGAATGTTTGACCTAATGCATGGACCAATGCTGACGAGTCACTATTGCTAAGATCGGTTCGCCTCCCAAAGGGGAAGACTGAGGAGAAACCTGGGATCTCACCATTTCGTTGTCTGGACTCTGGAGCACTCTGGAACTTTGTCTTTCATTTGTTGCTACGATCTAACGGATCAATAGGGAAGTCTGAGGTGATTGTTTTAGTCATCTGAAGGTGAGGCAAGGCGTGTGGGAGTTGAGATTTGTGGTAGAAGATTTCTGTAATGAAGAGGGCTTAGCATCTCTAGTAACCCCCGGAGTCCCTATAACGGCAATGGTAGAGAACACCCTTCTTGAATAGTGGCATATGTCATCTAGAAATCCTCTCACAATGGTCAAAGAGAGTTCAAGAAAGGAATGCCCATCATTTTGAGGGATATATGGGGGTTTTTCATGGCATAATCAAGAGTCATATATAGAAAAGAAGAGGAATTCCCTATTCAAAAAGATGATGCTTGGCATTCATATCACACATGGCATAAATAAGGACATTTGTGGGAAGCTCTTCATTTAGAAACATCTAGAACAACTTCTTTATGTCCTATTTTTGAAGAAGAGTAGATATCTTTCAACAAAGTCCCCAAATTGCTACCAAACACATGCTAGTAGATGCAAAGTGGTCACAACATTTCAAAATTGTGGTCATGACTCATAATAGAGATTATGATAAATATTGAAGGAGTTATGTTGATTTCATATTTGTAGCCTCAAAACCCTAGCCACATTTAACCATTTGTAATGGAGCACACTACCTTTTCTTGAGTTCTATTACTATTTATTGAAACTTGAAAATTGGGTAGTTGTGATCAGTACTTTCATTGGTAAAGTGAAGGAGAAATTATATGTTTCCTATGTTCACCAAGTCAACCTCAAGTGCACAAGTTGGCCCCACTCAATGAAAGGCTTTGACCCCAAGGTCAAAACCCTCCTAACTCGCATATAAATAGAAGTTTGTTGGATCTCATTTACCACCTCATCCATCACGTCATTCAATCTGAAACAAGGAGATTCGTCCACACGTGCGAAGGAGAAAAGAAGAAGATCTAATCTGCATTGACCAACTATTTGACTTTTGTTTGACTAACGTTGACTTGTGATTATTTGCTGAAGTTTGACCGAATTGTTGACTGATCTTGGAGGTCGATTTCATCTGTGATTCATTGACTAGTTTGACCAAATTTATATCTTTGTTATGGGCTCGTTTACTGAAGGTTAACTGCAAGTCAACTCTGAGATTTGACCGAGATTTTGACTGTTTGTTGATTGTAATTTGACCGAGTTTCAGCCCCTTCTGTTCAGCTACCTCAAGCCGAAATTTGACCTCTGTTCCAAACTTTGACTTTGACCAACGTTGACTATTTTCTCTCTCCTTTGATAAGGCATGAGCGAGGGAAAGGGGCTAGAACCACTATATTTACATGCCCCTACTATAACACAATTTACACAAGTTGATATACCTATGTGAGGAAGCATTTATGTGGGTTATGCCAAGTGATGAAAAGAAGAGTAAAGCATTAGGAGTCAAAATTTGCAATAAAGTGCCAACAAAACAAAGAAAAAAAAACCGGGGAAGACGAGGAAGCACAACAAATCCAAAGAATTCAAATGTTGAATCGAATACCTTGTACAAAATGTTTGGTAGTCAATTCCCATCTCCCTATGCTAGTAGATCCTCCCCCATGTATTTGGGGTGTAGAACAATATCAAATTTCCTAGTGCAAGGTTGTAGAGATGACATGGATACAAAAGTGTTTAGGGTTCTCTATGCATGTGACATACCATTCAATGTTCTTTGTTCACTCTAATGGCATGAAATGGCACAAGCCATCAACAATGCCCTTAAACGAGAACCCTCGATATGAGAAAGCCAAAACCTTAAGACTTGATAGGAAAAGAGCCAAAATCCATAGTGCCCTAGCATAACTTAGAAATGACCAAATATGGGGTATATATTATATCTAATGACAAGCCATTGAGAAAAGTTCTTAGTGAATCTTCTAATGGTGTGGTCTTTCTTTTAGCTCATGACTAATCGAATTGTTACAAGGCCAATATTAATTTTGTAGAGCCCTTAATTAAAATCATTTAAGAGATGGGTCATACAAAGTCATTCAAGTCATTAGTGATAATGTCGCTGATTAAAAGATAGTGGGAGCAATCATTGAGCATATGTGTCTTGACATATTTTGATTGGGATGTTTGGTTCACACATTGAACCTTTCATTACATGATATTATTAAGTTGGGAGAGCATGATTATAAATGGATTGATGCATTGTACAAGAAAGGGAAGAGTATGGTAAATTTTATTACAAATCATAATCATGGCTACTGCATTTTCCACAATCATGCTTAGTTGGAGCTACTTAAGATTGCAAAGAGTGGATTTTTATCTTACCTTCAGGCACCTTTTCAAGCTAAGAGAGGAATTGGCTAGTATGGTCTCAAGTGATTCATGGTAAAATTTGAAAGATGGTGTTGCATCTACATCTGATAGACATGAATTTTAAGGGGCATCTACATCTAATATACATGAATTTCAAGGGGGGGAGGACATCATCCTTGGTATTTAACTTTGGGCATACGTTAGTTATGTTCTACAATTCACCAAGCCCATTTATAATATTAGTATGTTTCCAAATACAAATCAACCAATGATTGGGGAGGTGTATGAGCATATGAGCAAAATGTTAGACCAAATTAAAAACATTGTTGAGTATTGATCTGGATTGGATCATTATATTTTTTGTCATCCATCCCAATGCCTTCAGAGTGGAAAAAATGGAGGAATCAGCTCACAAGACCATTTTTACTGGTGGGGCCCAATTTGGCAAATTGGGGTATGAAACCTTTCGGGAGCATTTTTAAGTCATCAAACGATGTTTTTTGGGGGCAAAACTATTGCTTTAGTGTTGCAAGTTTTCATCATTTTCTACACACAAAGACCTTTACAACGACACAAGAATCACATCAAACAGAGTTTGTATGCAAAAGTTATGCCACTCAGAAGTTGATCTTCTTGTTTTTACCACCATAATTTAGGAGGATGCCACATCAGCCCCCATTATTCATAGAAAAGGGCTAGCCATGTGATTATGATGAAGAAGAATCTAGAAGAGTCCATATTGTAACTTTCGTTAAGAGTTGAGGTACTCAAACCTAACCACTAATAGGCTATTGGGTTGTGTTATAATTGGGTCACTAGGAAGAAATGGGGTTCCATTCTTTTGAGTGCATTTGTTCCATAGATGTACAAAAGTATCTGAGAGGGATAGGAGATAGAACACACAAAGAGGATTTGTTCACTATAGTAGCCCACAGGCCACAAGCCATAGTTCTTTGCACTCACAACCATTTTCTATTCAGAGAAAGTGAGCAGAGCAACCTCACCTTCCAGCTGGGTTTTCCTTTGAAAGGGTTTCCTAGGTCATATCTTGTGTCAAATCATGGTTTGTGAGTTTTTATTTCACTATTCTCTATTTTCTGCATAATTTTAATTTGCATGCATACACAATTAACAGTAATCTACAGATCTTGAAATCTAAAGAGAAATAGAACCCTAATAGTGTAGATTTCAAATGTTTTAAATATAGCTTTATCAGATCTATTGTGACGAACTATCTAGTGGAATATCCATGACAATTTACGAATCAAGTACATAGATGAGATAAACATGTGCTTAAAAGGCGGAATAATCTGAATGTTCAACTCCATGCCTTAGAATATGTCCTTACACCTATTCTTTGTCTTGGTTGGCACAACCAGCACATGGGGCTAGGGTTAGAAAAAAACCACACACCCGTCCAAAGGTATTGATTGGGTATATGCCTGCCTTAGATAAATTGGTCCCTGACAATGAGTGCGTTGAGAAATCAATTGGGCTACAAATGAAGTGATTTCTCTTTGACTTGATAACTGCTTGTGATATTCTTTTACTTTTCTTTATTATTAGTTTCTTCTCTTATTATTATGTTGTTCTTCTCATCAAACAGCTACCAAAACATGAAGATCAATAGTACACATGGGCACAAGATGTAGGTTGCTATCCAGGACCAAAACCTCTCCTAGAGAGGAAAACCCACAAAAAATTCTTATCTTCTTATAGATGCTTCAAATGACAAATTCCAAGACCTTTAGACCAAGACCAAGCCCCTTCCAAGAACAAGTCAAACCTTTTTGAGGATGTGCTTCTTCTTACCAAGTCAAACCATGTCAAATTAATTCCAAACGCACAATTTTGACTCCCAACTACAAACTTCGGCCCTCACTGCAGATCTGAAATCTTCAGCCCCCTGCAACAGGCTGCAACTTCGCACATGTGGATGAATTAGAGCTTTTTAGGCTTCCTCCTTCCTGCACTTAGGTTGCTTCTTCTTCAAGGACTTGTAGGTAATCAACTTGACTTCTTTACTTCAGATTTCATCCTTCTCTTGCTACTCAGAAATTTCGTCCTTGTAGCTGCAAAAACCCTAGCCTCCTTCACACGTCTGAGAGATAGAGAGAGAAAAAATCGAAATTGGTGTCTTCTTTCTTCCTTCTAGACCTTCGCTTACCTTCTTGCTTCCTTGATTGAAATGAGTGAGTGAGTGTTCAAATGAGGTCGAATGGTCACTTATATATAGGCTTCCAAGTAGGAAGAATAGCCCCAATTAGGCCAACTTCTTCAATATTAGGATGACTTGGTCTTGGAAGGGTATTTTGACACTTGACTCAAAATAAATTATTTTGACTTGTTACAAAATGCCCAATAAGGTCTAATACTTGTGACAATTACTCTTTTGACTTCTTGACTCTAAGACAAAACCTAGAAGCACTCAATGGGTGCTTTGACCTAAAAACAAAAATAATCTTGAGCATGAAATCCATGCTAAAAATAATATTAATAATAATAATTTTTCTTTTCTTTTTACAATATACAAGAATCAAGAGTACATTACATATTATGAAGATCGAACCTAGTTACATATTTCAACACTCCCTCTTAACTAGGGAGGTATTC
Source organism: Pinus taeda (assembly GCA_000404065.3). Lineage (NCBI taxonomy): Eukaryota > Viridiplantae > Streptophyta > Pinopsida > Pinales > Pinaceae > Pinus > Pinus taeda. The sequence continues at coordinate 89,882 of APFE030314037.1, read as the reverse complement.
ATAATGGTACAAGGACATTCTCATACTGAAGAGATCTTATAAGAAGAGTCAGATTGGTAAGCCATCTCATAAGCTATCTTTTCAATTTATATCAGTGCATCTCATCATAGCAACCAACATTGTCATATAGCAAGGCCTTGACTAACAGCTCTATCTCTCCACTAGATTAGAGCACAATGTTGGGGAGACAATGATTTATAGACACCTTCATTGTCTCACAAGGCACATACCCTATCCGGATGTTCACCAGGTATGTCCTTTTAGGACCATTCTTGTCCAAGGGATTTACACATCCTCAGGAATCTCCTCTTCGAGTACTCTTACCTATTTGATGCCCTACCTCATCCTCAAAGAGTATCAGTATACAGATGCTTACCCAATCCTTTATTCTTTCTTCATAATGTGAAAACAAGAATGATGTGTATATCTCTCCCTCACAACTAGGGAGGAAATGTCAACCAGTCCAAGCTTGCTTCTTAAATACACAAGCTTCTTATTAGGAAGAGATTTTGTCAAAATATTAACTATCTACTCATCGGTAGAGATATATTGTAGTTGTACCACCCCATCTTGCACCAATTTTTGTATGTAATGATACATATTTTATATGCTTTGATCTTGCATGGAATATGGGATCTTCAGACAACCTTAAGCAACTTGTGTTGTCACAATGTATAATTGTAGGGTCAATCGATCCTTTAAACAAATCCAATAGTAGCTTCCTTAACTAAACAGCTTCTCTACCAACTTCACATGATGCAATATATTCAGCTTCAACACTACTTAAAGCAATTGATTCTTGCTTTGTACTCATCCATGAGATCATAGAGGATCCCAAACTAAAACATCCTCTACTAGTGCTTCTTCCATAAGTCTCACTGCCTCCCCAATCTAAATCAGTATATCCTATTAGTTGGATATTGTTCTTTCCATCACACTTCAAGCAGTAATGTATTGTCCCTCGCAGATATCTCAATATATGTTGGGCTGCTATCCAGTGGTCATGTCTAGGCTCCATCTGAAATTGATTGAGAATATTTACTGCAAAACAAATATTTGGATGTGTGTTTACAAGATACATCAGAGAGCCAACCAATTGTCTATAACTTGTGGGATCCACGAGGCTTGATTTGAACTTCTCAATCTCTTCAGATTGGTGATCATGGGAGTTGTCATAGGTTTGTTATCCATCATGCTAGACTTTTGTAGCATCTTAACTATGTACTTCCCTTGACCAAGATATATTTCGCCAAGTCTCTACCAAACTTCCAGCCCTAAATAATAATGCATAAGCCCTAGATCCTTCATATTGAATTTTGCTGCCAATTGTTTCTTACATTCTTGAATATGACTTTCCACACCTATTATGAGTAAGTCATCCACATATAGAAGAATGATCATTGGTTCATCCTTCACTACTTGGATATAAAGATTTGGATTTGCAGAACTCCTTGAAAAACCAATCCTTTGTAGATATGTATCCATCCTAGCATACCAAGCCCTTGGAGCTTGTTTAAGACCATAAAGTGCCTTCTCCATCGTGTAAACATGAATTTCTTCACTATATACTTCAAATCCCAAGGGTTGTTCAATATATACTTCTTCATCAATAGTATCATTCAAGAAAGTTGTCCTGACATCCATTTGATGGATGTTCCATCCCATAGTTGTTTCCAAAGAGATTTATGATCTTATTGTTGTGTATCTTGTTGTAGGAGCAAATGTTTCCTCATAGTCAATGCCTTCTTGTTGAGAGAAACCCCTAGCCACAAACCTTGCTTTATACTTGTCAATGCTTCTATCTATTGCATGCTTGATCTTATAGAGCCATTTGGAAGTTACAACAGATTTGTCATTCAGCCTAGGAACGATTTCCCAAACTCCATTTTTCATTATAGATTGATATTCTTCTTTCATAGCACCTTTCCATTCTTCATGTTTGATAGCTTCTTCAAAAGAGGATGGTTATGCTTCAATCAATTTTGTCATATAGGCTACATGCCCTGAATATTTTTTTGGCTTTTTATTTTCCCTGAATGATCATTTCGCTGCAGCATGTCCTTGTACTTCTTGAAGAGTAGATGTTAACCAAACAGGTCCCTTACGAGATTCAAGGATTATGACTTGTTGCACAGGTTCACTGAGACTTTCTTCTTCATAATTAGGTATAGCATTTTCTGTTGAGAAATCCAAAGTGTGGTAGTTAAACTATTTCTCTTATTATGACATTAATTTTGTCATGTTTTTCATTATTATTATTTGTTCTTTCGAATTATCTTTTCTTATCATCAAGACTAATGCCAAGCAACAAATAAAAGAGGACACAAGATGTAGGCACACTGCCAGGGCAAAACCCCACTCTATGGGAAAACCCGGTTAAAATTGTTCCTTTAGTAGATTCAAGATGAGACGACCAAGACCCTTACAAACTAAACTAGAGACTTCCTCCATCAAGTCATCCTTGTTTGATCTTCCTTTCACTTATCATTGTGTTAGCATCAAACTGCGTTTGCACTGAGACATCATCATTGTAACATCACCAAGACCTTATTACTGTAAGAGCACCGAACTAATGTCGTTGTAATACCATCAAACTGAAGTCATTGTGATAGCTCCAAATTAAGGTCATTGTAATAGCATCGAACAGAGATGGCACCCAAACTGTAAGATTGAAATAACACCAAGTCACTTTGACATATCACCGAGATTATGGTCATTGTGGAAGCACCAAACTGTGATAACATCGAACTATGGGAGTACCAAACTGTGATAACATCGAACTGTGGGAGTACCAAACTGTGGTAACACCAAACTATGGTTATCATAGCACCGAACTGTAATCTTTGTACCCTATCCAAGCTCCTACAATGACACCGAAAATTTGTCTCTGAAATGCCTTGTCCGAAATTGTAAGAGCGAAGGCCTTAGGCTGGTATATATAGTTGTCTCCATGAGAAATAAGTCGACATGATTGCTTCAGCAGTTGTGTCTCCACTTAAGGTTAGGCCGACTTGAGTTCATTGAGGGAAGTCGACTTGATGATGGTTCTTTTGAGGCCGACTTGAAAGATGACTTGATGGAGGAGTCTTTGACCAAACAAATTTTGACTTTTTGACTCAAATAAATAATCCTAAAGCCTACAATGGAGGCTTGACCTATAACAAATGACCCAAGCATGAAACCCATGCTTTAACAAGTTAATTAATAATAATAATTATTATTATTTTTGCTTTTCTTTTGACAAATATATTACATTTTGACTCAAGTACAAATTATGAAGACCGAACCTAGTTACATTCTTCAACACTCCCTCTTAACTATGGAGGTATTCATATTTACATATAATCAAAGAGGTGCATGGAAGATTTCAAAACACATCATCTACGAAGAAATTTAAGCATCGCAATGCCATGGACTAGATTCCTAACCAGGGCAATCTATCCATTGGTCTCTTAACAATTTAGGCACCGCGATGCCACAGACTAGATTCCTGACTAGGGAAATCTATCCAGGTGGGACTAAGATGGACTCAAGCTTTCAGCGTTTCTAGGTACCATCAGGCTTACTTGCTAACCATCAACCCAGAGATCCAAGTGCGTGTTAGAGCTCAATGACCAACGCCACCCTTCCAGCTTCGGGACCTAGACAGCAGCACAAAGTGTCGGCCAGATGTCCTCCCATGCAATGCTTCACTCACAAAGCCTCAACACCCCTTGATCTGGCAGATCAAGGACAAAAAATCTCTCCCGATCAAATTGATCGGTAACCAGCATGTTATCAAAACCTTCGAGAGATTTACCTGTACAAACACAACCCCAATAAATAATATACTTTCACATTTTCATAAAAAAACACAAACCTTCGGGGTATTTCAAACAACAAATGTTGCTTCTTAACATAGTAGGACTATCAACCGAATCTTTCACAGAAGATTCCTTAATCATACATTTTCCTTTCCTACTTCACATGCAGTAGCATATCCTTCAAAATTCATTCTCCAATCAAAACCATGCTCTCCCTCTCAACCAGGAAGATTTCCTTTATCTAGGCTCCCTCTTAGCTCAAGGAGATTTCTTCTATCCAGGCTCCCTGTTAACTCAGGGAGATCAGCGTCTTCTTTTCGTCATCAGAGAATCTTTCATGGCTTCCAACCATCTCATCAGAGTTATCATTGCCATCACTATTTACATCATGCTTATCACATCAATAAACATCTTCACCATCTTGAAGATTGTGTACCTGCACAACTTAAATAGCAAGTACAACCAAATCTATAGAAGCATGAAGTTAGCCATATCAAAATCTTATAATAACGAAAGCATTTACAAACATAATCAGCAAGAGACTATACTTCAATACGTCAACTTCTTGCCTAGGTTTTGTTACAATCCCTAAATCACATTCATAGCTCATCAAGATATCAAGCTCATTATATCTAGGGTTTCAATATTCTTTTAATGACATGACACGGTCTTTTTCATATAGAAAACCCTAGAAACAAATCAGATTAATGCATCTAACAATTCTCAAATTTCATATGTAAGACTTCCTACTAGGATTTCATGTAAACCCTAGATTTTATACATGGGCTTCAACAATTAAAACCAATCATAGCTTAATCAACACCATGACTGGCATCTACTAGGGTTTGATGTAAACCCTAGATTTCCATCTACAAATTCTCAGTAATCACTATATAGATTCATAAATTCCAGACAGTTATACATACTAGAGAATATAACTACTACTAGGGTTTAGCTACTAAACCCTAGATTTTCCAAACAACATCATCCTAAACCATCAAACTTTGACTAGGGCTTGCTTCCAAACCCTAGGACTCATGACCATTAACACTTTGGTCAACACATATATCTAGGAGTTCATCAGCATATCATAAGCACATCATATGTCAGGCAATATTAATATGTTAGACATATACTGACCTAGAACAGGCTAGGGTTTCAACCAAATGGACACATACCTAGGGTTTCATTCCTAGGACTAAATACATAACAAGGGTTTTTCTTATAGGCCCAACCAAACCCTAAGGATCTAGGGTTTCAATTCATAACATAGCAAACCCTACTTTACCAAAACTTCAAAGGTTCGGGATTTCAGACATAATTTCAACCCTAACAAGTTAGGGTTTTCATGATCATATTAAAACCCCAAACATGACATTATCAACAAAAACTTCAAATAGCATTTCTCAATAACCCTAAGCAGTTTTAGGGTTTCAGACATTAACATTAGTGTACCCTTTGGTTAGGATTTTGCAGAAAACCTATCTAGGGTTCTATAAAAAACAATTAAGAATATGCGGAGGGTAGATTTATCAAGTGATGAATCACCCTAAACGATAATCTTTATGATTCAATACAGCTAGACATAACGATGTTAGTAATATAACACAAATTTCAAAATAAGATAAAGAGGATTTTATAAGATGTATAGTCTAAGACATACCTAGCGATGTTTTATGACAAACCTTGTAGGAATTTTCTTGAAGTGTAAGCCATGATCTTCTATACCTGTAATGCATACTTTCAAGCAAAACATGTGATACCACGAACATGATTTAATTTCTTCAAGTTAGATTTTCTATGTATGCAGGATGGAATCCTATGGAGGATGGAGTCGTATGATATCAATTTATTCATTCTTTTAATCAACATCAGGACTTTCACTTGACATCTAGATTGCTTGTAAATCCTAAAGGATAAGGATTAAGGTTCTAGTATGATATTTTAGTATGTTATCTAGGGAGTACAATCTTTATCCTAGACTAGCTATAAATAAGGATTATATGAACCATAAGAAACTTATGAATATACGTACCTTGTGTTTACATACCTCTGATTTTACTAGTCCATTAGACTTGTTGTAGTGACAATACTTACTTGAACAAATGCTTTTGTTTTATCAAATCCTCCTTTCGCTACCTGTGATCGAACTATATTCCTCCTTCAAGGGTATATTGAAACTTTTCTCGAAATCCTAAAAACGTTCACTATAATTTGAGTGAGGTTGCATCATTTCTAGACTGTGGGTACACCGATTTTCCTTCTCTGAATTTAATCCGAACTTGATCACCCAATTTCTGTGCAGCGAGGTATACCCTCCTTTATTGCTATCTGAATTCTTCTTTGAGATTTTCACCGAATGCAAATCTGAACTTGTTCCTTTATACTAAACTGTGAATTCACTGATCCTCATACTATTGCAAATTGATCTGAACTTGTCTTATCAAGATACACTGAACACTGAAATGTATCACTGTTATATCAAACTCCCTGCTGAGATTTGCAAAGAACTTATACTGCACTTGTTTCATCACTGCCATTCTCTTCTCTGAGATTGAACTTCTTTATTGTGACATATTGGAGCCTATCATTGAGACGTTTGAACCTTCTCCTTCTTCTTCAAGATATCTTGAACTAGCTCATTGTAATCTTAGTTCTATTAGCTCAGAAATGTCCATTTCGATTTTGATCTAACTGACATGTTCTTCAAGACAAATGCACACAAAACCTTTCACTGAGAATGCTTCAAGATGTATAAGTGGCCTTCAAACTACCTTTGACCTTGAGCATAGCTCTGATACAATGTTGAGAAATCCAAAGTGTGGTCGTTAAACGATTTCTCTTATTATGACATTAACTTGTGATGTTTTTCATTATTACTATTTGTTCTTTCGAATTATCTTTTCTTATCATCAAGACTAATTCCAAGCAACAAATAGAAGAGAACACAAGATGTAGGCACACTGCAAAGGCAAAGCCCCATTCTAGGGGAAAACCCGATCAAAATTCTTCCTTCAGTAGATTCAAGATGAGACGACCAAGACCCTTACAAACTAAACTAGAGATTTCCTCCATCAAGTCATCCTTGTTTGATCTTCCTTTCACTTATCACTATGTTTGCACCGAGACATCATCACTATAACATCATCGAGACCTATCCTTATAATGACATTGAGACCTTATTAGTGTAAGAGCACTGAACTGATGTCACTGTAATACCATCGAATTAAGGTCACTATAATAGCACTGAACAGAGATGGCACCCAAACTGTAAGACTGAAATAGCACTGAGTCACTGTGACATATCACCAAGATTATGGTTACTACGGAAGCAGCGAACTGCGATAACACCGAACTGTGCTAAAAAAAACTGTGGTTATCATAGCACCAAACTATAATCTTTGTACCCTATTCGAGTTCTTGCAGTGACACCAAAAATTTGTCTCTGAAATGCTTTGTCCGAACTTGTATTTTGAGCGAAGGCCTTAGCTTGGTATATATAGTTGTCTCCATGAGAAATAAGCCGACATGATTGCTTGAGCAGTTGTGTCTCAACTTAAGGTTAGGCCAACTTGAGTTCATTGAGGGAAGTTGAGTTGATGATGGTTCTTTTGAGGCTGACTTGAAAGATGACTTGATGGAGGAGTCTTTAACCAAACAAACTTTGACTTTTTTACTCAAATAAATAATCCTAAAGCCTACAATGGAGGCTTGACCTCTAACAAATGACCCAAGCATGAATCCCATGCTTTAACAAGTCAATTAATAATAATAATAAATTATTTTTGCTTTTATTTTAACAAATATATTACATTTTGATTCAAGTACAAATTATGAAGACCGAACCTAGTTACATTCTCCAATATTTTCTTCTTCCCTTAGACATTCTTTAAATATTCGTAGATCTTCATCATCAGAATCAATAGGGAGATCTTTAGACTTCTTGTAGGCAATGTTCTCATCAAAAATCACATCTCTACTTACTTCAATTCGATGACCTTCTTTAATGTAGATTCTCTATGCCTTTGACGAGGCACTATAACCAACAAATATGCCCTTCACGTTTGTAGGATCCAATTTCTTCCTCTTATCTTTTGGAACGTGAATGTAGACAGGGCAGCCAAATATTCGGAGATGATCTACATATGCTTCTTCAAGAGTCATGTTGTCAAGTATCTTATGAGGACTTCGAATTTGAATATAGGCTGTTGTTTTGGATGCTTCACCCCACAAAAATTGAGGTAAGGCTTGATCATGCAACATTACATTCTTCAATTGCACGATTCTTTCTTTTTGATACTCCATTTTGTTCAGGGTTGTATGGAACTATCAACTCCCTCTTAATTCCAACTTCCTTACAGAAAGGAATGAGTTATTTTGATGTGTACTCCCCTTCATTGTCGGATCTTAGCACTTTTATCTTCCTTTCTGTAAGATTCTCTACTTCTGCCTTGAATTCTTGAAATTTATGAAATACTTCATCCTTAGACTTAAGAAGATATGAGAGGATCGATAGCTACTTGATGAAGCTGGGATTCACTAGGAGTGAAGTCGATCCTAACCTTTATTTTAAGGTAGAAGATGACAAGCCTCTCATATTGGTGTTGTATGTGAATGACTTCTTTCTAACAGGTGCAGACCCTCTCATTCACAAATGTAAGAGGAAGTTGGCTTCTGAATTTGAAATGAAGGACCAAGGACTTCAAGTATGGCAAAAGCCAAGGGAAATTTTCCTATCTCAAGGAAAATATGTGGAAAAGATATTGGAAAGATTCGGTATGATGGACTGCAAGCCTGTGACTACCTCGAGGATCTTAAATTTTAGAAGTTATATGGTAGTGATGTCAGACCAGATTTGGGGAATGCCTTTGAGTTTCATAAACTCATTCGCATTGATATTCTTAGTGAAGCTCCGTCCAAACATATGTTTTGCGGTTAGCATTGTGAGCTCATATTTGGTTGAGCCTCACTGGATTGATGCCAAGAATCTTCTAAGATATCTTCGTGGCACAATTACTAATGGATTGAGATACACTGCCGGAAATATGAAACTGCATGATTATTCGAATGTTGATTAGGCAGGTAGTGTGGAGGATCACTGGAGCACTTTTTAGTGTTGTTTCTCTTTGGATTTTGCTTCGATATAATGGATGAGCAGTAAGCAGAAGTCGGTTGTGTAGGTTTTAACCCCGTAGAGAAATTACCTGCATACGAATTCTAAATCACAGGAAAAATACAAATGCGAGAGCGTAACACATAAAACACATATACACAGAGATTTCCCACTGGATCTCAAAACCAAGACTACCAGCTTGATTTTTCATTATATTCCTTTCAATGTTAC
>APFE030314037.1:39667-76068 GCA_000404065.3 Pinus taeda | reverse complement strand
GGGCTCTGCCCCCCCTCTAACCCCCCGGTTCACTACGTAGGTTAGTCGTGGAAAGAATATAACACAACCCAACAGGTTGCCATAAGCACCACCGAGATCGGATACATATCTACGAGTATGATCTCGTATGAAGCTGCCTGGTTGGGGAAGCTCTTCAGTGAGTTGTTTGAACACATACCGCTGTGATTCACTGTAACAACCAGAGGTGGGATTCGATTATTGAGGAATCCCGTATTCGTCGATTGCTCCAACAGATAAACATCATTTGGGATATGGTAAGTCGATGAGCAAGGAGGCTCCATCGCATTTAGATGATGTACAAGTCAATACACCTTGTTAAAGCCCTGAGGAAAGATCTAATCTGTGATTTTCCCAAACGACTTGGAGTCGTCAAGAAACCCTTGTACAAGGGTCCTACATGTTGCATACATTGAGCTCTAAGAGCTCTTAGGGCTTGCGGTTCTTACTGGAGCAACATACGACAACAGGGTGACTCACCCTCCCCTGGTGGTGCGCACTGAAACAAGATGATTCGCTCTCTTGTGGGACAAGATGATTCGTTGTCTTGTGGAATAGGATGATTCGCTCTCTTATGTAGCAGAATGATTAGTTCTCCTGTGAGGCCTGGATTGATGTGTTCTCCATGGCGATTGTAGCAGGATTGATGTGTTCTCCTGTGAGGCCTGGATTGATGTGTTCTCCATGGCGATTGTAGCATGATTGATGTGTTCTCCTGTGAGGCCTGGATTGATGTGTTCTCCATGGCGATTGTAGCAGGATTGGTGAGTTATCCTGTGAGGCCTGGATTGATGTGTTTTTCATGGCGATTGTAGCAGGATTGATGTGTTCTCCTGTGAGGACAAGATTGATTAGTTCTCCTATCGAGGCATCCTACCCATGTAGTCTGGGACTCATGGGAAGTACCTCTCATCTGATCATGAGCAGGGAAGAAGTTAGGACCAATATACCGATGGACACATCGTTGTATCTACCATACTCCCTACGCTAGGATGACCTCCATTGATCTGGGATCAATGATACTGGTCTGGGACCAGTGGTCGGAGTTGTACCATACTATGACGTTGACTTCGGGTTGGTTGAGACTGGTCTAGGACCAGTGGTACATACTCTGAGACTGACTTCGTGTCAGTGCAGTACTGGTCTAGGACCAGTGAGAGTTGTACAATACTATGACGTTGACGTCAGGTCGGTTAACACTGGTCTGGGACCAGTGGTACATACTCTGAGACTGACTTCTTGTTAGTGCAGTACTGGTATGGGACCAGTGAGAGTGGTACATACTATGACGCTGACTTTGGGTCGGTTGAGACTAGTCTGGGACCAGTGGTACACTCTGTGAGACTACGATACTGGTCTGGGACCAGTGGTAGGAGTGGTACCTACTATGAAGCTGACTTCAGGTCGGTTGAGACTGGTCTGGGACCAATGGTACGCACTTCGAGACTGACCTTGAGTCAGTGGAGGATGATACTGGTCTAAGACCAGTGGAGTTGTACTCACTATGACGCTGACTTCGGGTTGGTTGAGACTGGTCTGGGACCAGTGGTACATACTCTGAGACTGACTTTGAGTCAGCATGATACATCCTCGATCATTTCTTCTTCTTCATAATTCGAACAAAAGCAGAGCAGAACAGAACAATGCAAGAGCAGAGCAGAACAGAGCAAAACAGTACAGATCAGTACAGAGCAGAACAAGACAAAGCAGAACAGGCAGAATAGAGCAGAGCAGGGCAAGGTCAGGCTGTACAGGGCAGTGCATTTGATGGATGAATAGTAACGACCAATAGACAGATTGCAGATGAAGTTCTCCCTAGTTGAGAAGGAGTGTTAAAATTGGCAACCAAGGCAAAACTTCATGTGGGTCATCTTATTCATGGTTGATAATATTTTTATTAGATTCCTCTCGACGAGAGGTGTAGGATTGATATAAAGATCATCTGATTCCGATAAGTATTCATGGAGATATGAATTTATTTTGATTATGGAATTATTATCAAGCCGACGTACAACTCATGTAGGCTCAGAAGCCCAACAGTCGCATCTATTCAAACACCAACGTTGTGTATAAATACAGGAGGACTTTTCCTCATTTGGACTCACTCATCTCATCACATCTCTCTCTCTAATTCGCAGAAAAGAGTCTCTTCTCTACTGCGCGGAAAAGGGTCTCTCCCTCACACATGTGAAGCCGGACGCTATCGAAACTGAAGCTGCAACTGCAGAAGTAAAGATTGACCTGCGTGGACTAGAAGATCTCCTCATCTGAACTGCGCTATAGGTTCATCTGAACCTCCTCTAAAAGCCGCAACTTTTGGTGGTGGAATCAAGTCAATCTGACGGATGGTTTGCAAGATATTGACTGCCCTAGTTTGAAGCCAGAAGCTGTCGAAACTGAAGCTGCAACTGCAGAAGTAAAGATTGACCTGTGTGGACTAGAAGATCTCTTCATCTGAACTGCGATGTAGGTTCATCTAAACCTCCTCTAGAAGCCGCAACTTTTGGTGGTGGAATCATGTCGATCCAACGGTCGGTTTGTGAGATATCGTCTGCCTTAGTTTGATAATGAAGTCGTTAATGTTGATGTTGTTGATTTAGGGTTTGCTACTGTTGATATAAATCAGACTTATTGTACTATTTCTCTCTGCTGAATTATTGAAGATAAAAGAAGATTTGATCAAAGGGTTTCCCCACACATTGTGGGGTTTGTCCCTGGCTAGCCGCCACATCTTGTGTCTCTTGTCTTGGCTTGTTTTCTGTCGATCATTTAATATTCTATCTGCACTTTACTTTATGTACATGTGATTGCTAATCTGTGGAATATAATAAGAAAAAGAAGTAAACTGTTATAAGCATAGAACATAACATAACTTAACATTTATTATAAGCCTACGGGAAATGATTAATGGCCAAATGAATGTGAAATCAGGCCATAGAGAGTGAATAAAGAGAATGAATGTCTCTGAGCATATATATGTACAAAGCTAGTTTAATGAATGAGAGTTCATGCATAATTGTGAATCTAAGAATTCTATGTGGAGTGTGATCTCTGATTATTTGATTTCAAAGAAAACATGGAAACATGTTTTGTGATTGACATATAAATCCAATCCAATAAACTTTGAATCATTGAATTAGCACAAAATTGTGGATTATTCGTTTTGTGACAGCAAAAAAAGATATCATTGTTTGTTACTCTTTAAGATTGCAGGTTTGTGGAAGTGAACATTGCGGGAAGAGGTGAATTTACCTGCATCAAGTGGTATCAAAGCTGGTACGCTTTTTGGAATTGAGGATTGCAACCAGAAGAAGGGCAACTTCCAACAAGTAGCAGTTGGGTAAAAGTTGTCAGAGGGCAGTTCCACAGTGAGTGTGGGTAAAATTGCCAAGAGAAGGTTCCAAAGAAGGAATCAGAAATACCAAAAGGCCAGTCTCAGGAGAAAGCTTGGTGAGGTATTGGTAGCAGGTACAAAATTTGCTATGAGGTAAAGGCTTGGTTGCAGTTTACATGTGAACAAGCAGAGTTCAAAAGAGAAGAAGAAGAAAAAACGATGGTTGTTGGTAGTCATTTGATGGATTCAGTGAATAGTTATATTCAAAGAAGGAATGAGGTTGGGACAGTTGGAAAAAAGGAAATGAGTGATGGAGAAAGGGAGAAGGAGATAGTTGAGATAAAGGAAGAGATCAGCGAAATAAAGAAGCATCTACAAGAGCAAACAAAGTAGTGGTTAGAAAAAGTGATGAAAGAATTAGGGAATGGACTTTATGTTGGGAAAAGAGTCCAATGGTCGGTTAAGAAGTTGCATGCACGAAATCAAAGAAGATGGATGAGGCATCTGATCAGAGATTGGTTAAGGATGCTTGGAGAAAGTGAGGAAAGAGAGTTGGAAGTACCAAAAGAGAATTCAAGGTTTCATGTTTTTAAAACTAATGAATGTTTTATGTCTGTAGGGAATGAAGAAATGGCAACTCGGGATTATGTCATTTCAATGGAGGAGACAGGATTGTCATATCTAACCAATAAGGAGGGAAGTTGTGCAGATGCAATGTTTACAAGTAGTAGAAATTTCCAAAAGGACGAGGATGTGCAGAGAGCAAAGAGTTGGCTTAGAGATACTTCAAATGAGAAGATAGGTTGAACAATCCGAGGACAGAAAATATATTGAATTGCAGCAATCCAAGAAATGATAAGAATGAGTTTCCCACGGAAAAAATGCAACAACAATGGGGCAATAATGATGATGAGTTTCAGCAAAAAATGCAGAGAATGATGGAAGCAACTCTAGACAATTGGTATCTTGGCCATTTAGTTGAAGAAAACAACAAATTCCAACAAGGAATGGGTGACTTGTGTCAACTGGAGGACAAGTTAGACATAGAGATTGAGAAGATAAGGAGGTCGATGATTAAAATGTCCCAGAGGAGGCATGTTGTAAGAAAGAAAGAAGATAACAGAGGTTTGGCATTGACAGAGCGAGTATACATCAGTAAGGAAGGAGGATAATTGCAGCATAAGGTCTGGAAGCCCAGAAGAATGAAGAATATGACAAGAAAGCAGCATCAACATGACAAGGAAAAGGACCAACTGCAAAACAAAATTTGGGATCCGGGAAGATTTACTTCATCAATACATGGTCAAGAGAACATGATTATTTTTCACCTTGAGAGTCTGATGCAGGAGCATCCAAACTTCCAAGTCAAAATATACTTTGACTAGAGTAGGGATCTTTTTATTTACTAAGGGAATTGGTTCCCTAACCTATTGTATTAATTATTTAAATGTATTTCCCTATGATTTATGAAAACTCATATGAGCTGGAAAATCTCTAAGATTTCCAAAAGCTATAGAAAAGTATGGTTGTTAGGATAGGATTAGTTTTAGAAAAATTATGGATAGCTAACATTTTGTCCACAAGGCAAAAGCTAATTTACCTTGAAAAGCATGAAAGATTAGGGAATACATCGTGAAAGTTTTAGGGAATCAATCATGAGAGCTTTCTGGAATAAATCAGGAGTGATTTTAGGATTTAGGAAACGCTGATTTATGGAGTGATTTATGGATTTAAAAAAGATATTGTATTTCTTAATTCTATTTATTGTAAGCCTACGGGAAATGATTAATGGTCAAATGAATGTGAAATCAGGCCATAGAGAGTGAATAGAGAGAATGAATGCCTTTGAGCATATGTATGTACAAAGCTAGTTTAATAAATGAGAGTTCATGCATAATTGTGAATCTAAGAATTCTATGTGAAGTGTGATCTGATTATTTGATTTCAAAGAAAGCATGGAAACATGTTTTTTGATTGTCATATAAATCCAATCCAATAAACTTTGGATCATTGAATTAGCACAAAATTGTGGATTATTAGTTTTGTGGCTGCAAAAAAAGGTACCATTGTTTGTTATTCTTAAGATTGCAGGTTTGTGGAAGTGGACATTGCAGGAAGAGGTCAATTTTCCTGCTTCAAATAGGAGGGTTGATTTCCCTCCAAGAATCCCTAAATCATAGTCAATTTGTCTACTAGGATCTGCTGCGCAGCTACATCTATCCTTTACTGCTGATATAGCATGTACTCGAGTAATTTTGGAGTACCATATTGGCAGCCAAGAGAACAAGGTCCCTATTTTTATTGTGGGATGTTGGTGCGTTGCTCGAAGAGGACTCGTTGATCCAAATACCTGTCAAGTAAATGTGCTTATGCTTCCAAAGGGCATGAAAACCATAATGAACAAGTTCACACATGCATGTTTCTAAGGTAGCTAATGGTTGTAGATGGGCCTTTGAGCATCCATTGCTAGGGCCCATCATTGTTCCAAGAGGGAATCACTCCTAGATGGATTTGGGCACTAATACATCATAGGCTAGAGTGAAGGCGACTAGTCTCTTCGATTCCAAACTCATGCCTTAGTCCAAAAATACAAGGCTGATTTAGAAGGGGTTGTGATCACAAAGCGGCATCGGGAGAGGTAATTTGTGATGCTAAGGTAAGCCTCACCCCACCAACCACATAATAAAACATAACGAAATCCAAAAAAAATATATATAGAATATAAAAATCAGAAATATATAAAATACGAAAATATTTCACTAACTTGAGCTTGAATTCTTATGTTTCAGCTAGTTGTATCACTTGGGCTATGCTTGAATCTTATTCTTTGACCCAAGAAAGATATAGTTTGCTTTTCCTGTGTAGGGAAGCTGATTTAAAGCATTTCAAGGGGCAGTACAAAGGTTTTACAAGTCTGCAAATTCAATTTACAGTAGCAGATTTTGCTTGGTAAGCGAAACCCTCACCCAAGGGTTTGATCCTCAAGGTAAGTACTCATAAAATCTTGATATTTTTTCACTCCTGAGCATTAATTTATCATTATTTGAAGTGAATAATCAATTTCCAACTTGCTGTAAATTAATTTTCTGAATAAATTTCAAATCTGGGTTTTGACCCCCTCGGGATTGGACTCCCTTTAGTGAGCAACATTTTCCAGATTGTAATATATTTTAAATTATTCACTTATTCTTAGTGTTGAGCTATTTTTATTGTCATATATTTATTACCCCATCATTTCCACCCTTGGATCCAACTTTGAACAAGTATTTTACTATTTATAGGCTTGTGGGTGGCTCCAAAAGGGAGTTTAGCTTGCTGGTTTTCGTCTTTTTCTGTAGTTTTGCAAGTCTGAAGTTGCAGTACAGCAAACTAATTGCTCAACTTCAACCATTTAACAAGACCTACAGCAAGGTATTCATCTCAAACTTATTAAGGACTCCTGACACTCAAATTTTGTGTTATTTTAAAGCTTTTTTCCATAATTAGAATGTTATTTTCTTACTGGCTTGCATTTTCTGTAATCAAATTTTCATCTTCAGAATAGCAAGACCCTTGAAATTAACTCCTAGACTTCATCACCCAAAAGGTATTATTAGTAGGAAGTAGTCTACCAACCTGTGTTGGAGAGTATTTTGTAGGGAATCCTTCCATGGCTTTGTAGGGGTTGGCCTAAAGAGTGACAGTGGGCACTTGTCCCCTGCAGTGCCACCTTAGTATCTCCTTAGGAGCTTAGCAAGACCCAGTGTCACAGGGTTCATCGAACCTAAACATTAAGGTCCGAAATTCGGCGAATTTCAAAAAAAATCTTAGGTTCGAGAAGGTTCGACTTTATCTCAGTTCCTGCATATGCGATTTCGTACACCAATATGTGATCTATTGATCCAGATACGCGACTTATCATGTGGAAACGCGGCTATCAGATTTTGGGAGCTACACGAATTATCAAAATGCAATAGGCGACTTATCTCATGAATATGCGATTATCTCAGACAGTTACGTGATAGTTACGTGAGTTATCAGAGATGTGGCAATTTACTTGAACTATCTCCTCCAATTAAGAGATTATCTCCGAAAGTTGGGCGATTATGTATGCGATGCTAATTATTTCAGCAGGATTTATGTGATATGTCAATTATCTGTCGATTACTTGAGTGATCCTTGCGTCGTGCATGGGATATGCGAATTATCTGTGGTATATGTTTATTGTTAACATGATCTCAATCAAATATGTGAATTAGCTCCATTGAATATATGAATTATAAACATCATCTCAGTTATCTCTGCAATATACCGATATTGTGATATACAGTTCAAAATTCAAATATAAAATATTACCATATCGTAATTATATAATTACCGATATTGCGATATACAGTTCAAATATAAAATATTACCATATCGTAATTATATACTGCAATATAAAGTTCAAATATTACCATATCGTAATTATAAAATTACTACGTGCAAAGATAAGTTAACATAATTTAAAAATTATATATTTTTACAAGAATTATTTTTAATATATTTTAAATTATATTACATTAATGAAATTAGGGTATTGTTATTTTAAATATTATAAATTAATATAACTTATATTTATGGAAAATTATAAATTTATTGATATAGTATTATGATAAAAATTATAAATATATATTGATTATAAATGAATATAAAGATTTATGTAATTTTAATTATTATATATATTTTTAAAATTATACACACATGAACAAACCTAATGGCGAACCTCATACGAACCTCATCGAAAAATTCGAACTCGAATCGAACTTAATTGTAATCGAATTCGAATTCAAACCCGAACCATGTGACATTGGCAAGACCTACTAGTTTGGGCAGAAATATAACCTATTGAAAAGACTCAAAATGAAAAACTGTAAATGGTGTGCTAAACCTTACCAATCAAGTGTGAAGCTAACTAAAGAGTGTGATTCTCAGAAAATTGATGCTACTCCCAAGTATTTTATTGATAGCCTCGTATTTTAATTCAAAGTTGGCCTTATATTTCCTTTGCTATTAGCATTGTCTCTAGGTTCATGAAGGATCTAGACGATGGCCACCCAAACGCTGCAAAATGGAGGGTTTGTTATATCAAGGATATTATTCAACTTAGTATCAAGTATTGCGGTAAGAATATGAACTAGTTAATCAGGTATACCAACTTGGATTGGGTTGGAGATGAAGATAACAGGAAGCTAACTTCTAGCAATGTGTTTCATCTTAGATATGGACCCATAGTCTATTCTTGTCAAAACAGAAAGCGGTTTCTCTTTTTGACCATCAAGGTTAAATATAGAGGTGTAATCAAAGTTGGCACAAAGACAATGTGGATTCAAAACTGAATATGTGAGTTTGAATTTCCCTTTGATGAGTCAACTCTAGTGTACTGTGAAAATCAAAGTGCAATTCAAGTAGTTGAAAATCTTGTTACTGATTGTAAGATGAAGCATGTGGAGGTTTATGTTCATTATTTCAGACTATTGTTATGTCTCTTATCTATTCTGAAAACAGATTATTAGATTTCTAACATCTTTACAAAGCCATTAACAAAATCTAAATTTGTGAAATTTCAATTTATTCTTGGGCTTCAAAAAGTTACAATTATGGAGGAGTGTGCATAGCTCACCTCCTAGAACTCCAGAGAGTTCTGTTAACAGGAGGGTGTTGTAACCAACGCTGTTGAAACTAAAATGGTTCTGCAAAAATTGACCAGTCCGACCACATCCTTTGGTCCAAATCAAGCACTCAATAGGAAATGGACGGTTCTGTACAGAATAGGATTTGTTTGCCTAAACCAACCAGATTCATATTGCATCATACAGTGAGTGCGTGGGACCAGTAAACCCCCCAAAAAATGAAAATAAAAACAAAAAAAAATATGATGTTTTCATCGCCATTAATCAAGCTATTGTGGAATGGGGATTGACTCATAGATGCTCTAGGGAATCAATGGAAATTGCATGAAATCCGCTTAGAATGTCTCTTGGAAAATGGTCCTAGAAGATGAAAACCATGGAATATCATCTTTGTTTATGTATTTTGGTTCAATCATGCCAAGTAAAAAAAAATGGTTTAATTATGAATTGCATTCTATGCTATTTTGGTCATATGCACCCTTATTGATATATACATGAGAAAACTTTTTGTATAATGGTTTGGATTCACATGGATGTACATGAATATATATGTTTCTTATCAAATATGACTATTTTATGTATTTTTTGGCATACTATTTTTTATTCCAGATTTTTATTAGTTCCTATCCAATTTCAATTTTTGGGGTCAACTGATTTAGTCACAGGTCCAATTCTGATAACAATGTGGTTGGAACAACTAGTTCATCTCACCTCTAGATCTTCTGGAGACAGTTGACAGTCAATAGTCAACCTAGGAGTCAACTAGAGTAGTTGACTGGTTGGTCAGGTCAACCAAGGCAGTTGACTGGTGCGAGGGTCACAGTAGAAAATAAGATCTTACGCACTACCTAGGCAATCAAAGTTGACTATTTCTTCCACAATTTAAGGGAATTGTGTTATACTTTGGCCATATATAGATTATCCTTTGGATCAATCTATAGTGAGAAAATTTAGGGTGATCAAGTGTGGTAATACAAAGTTTTTTCTTCTATGTCCGTTATGCTCACTTGTGCTTCAATATTGTAGCAGTACCTTTAGACACCATCTCTTCTTGGAATACATAACACTTTAGTTTTACAATTCCCTAATTCTCCATCAGCTAAGTGCGTGACGCAACCAATGCAAAAAAATGTGTCAATGAGACCTTGGTTCACTGCTCAGTGCTTAGGTTAACAAAGTGTTAATTCATCCACCAAATTTTTGTTCTTGTTGTGGTCTACCCAACCCAAATTCGGTAGAATAGATACCCCCCTTTAGGGATGCATCTAAGTCAAAGTAAGCTTGCATTACAGGATGCAGTTTCGTTAAACATGTTTTTGGGAGCAGCTTCCAAAATAAGCAATAAAACATACATACATACATGCAATATATATACATATATATTTATATAAACCAAATTTTACTACTGCCCATAAAAACCTAAAAACCTTATTTTACTACTGCCCATAAAAACCTCAATTTACACTCATTCTTACATTTAGAGATTTTGCTGGTATACCCTACTTGTTGTTGGAGACCTCTGCACATGATTTGGAGCTAATTTCAAAGGGGAATTGATTTGCTCCTTGTCTACCTGTCGGAGGGCCTTCCTGAAGTTGAATACAAGCCATTTGCTGACAGATTGAAGAGTGTATTCACAGATTTTTGTGCCTCAATATTTATGTCATTATGGAAGTCTAGAAAAACTGAAACTGATGTATCCCAGAACATGTATATTTATGTATCTCAATGTGACATTGCCTATTTGCACCCTTGCATGCAATAGAAATCAGAAAACTTCTGTATTTAGCCCATAATTATTTGTAATTTACTAATTCCACTGCCATGTATCAACATATATTTTTTCAACTAAATTACAAATATTTTCTGTATTTCTTGATTTTCAAAGTTGTCTCTTGTTTTGTGATGGAGCCGACTCCAAGTCAAAGGGCTCATCAAGTCCAATCCAATTCCAAAGTTGTGCAATTTTGGATTGAAGACTACTGGCTGTTTATAGGCACTGTGCTGATAATTTTGTATTTATCTCACTAGTAGAGGTGAAGTGCAGTACCTACATAACAATACCTGGGCATATTTTCGATTTATGTAAAAGTGGATGAGAATAAACTAAATGATTTAGTCCATGTCATTTTTGTCCTAAGCTGTGTTGTATCTCAATCAAGATTTGTGCAGGAATATTATTTTAAATTTTATAGATTTTACTTCATATTGGAACATCTCAATAAAAGTATTTTACGATGTAACTCGTTATATTTCTATTCTTATTAATTTCTACAAGTTCTAGAGTGGCTCATGGAGCATATGAACTGACGTCATTGTAACCCCTAACTCCTTAGTTGACTCGGCACTTTATTGACACATCAAGATTCGAGAATTATAGAAAAAGCAATGCATAAGAAGCTCTTAGTAACATATATACTATGTCCAATACAGTGACAAGGCAAATGGGAATATGAATTCATATTCTCTAGTTTTTAGATACACAAGGAGAACCCAGCACACTATTGCCTATCTTTTACACAAGAAGTTGGCATATTGGATTTGCACCATTACTCAAAAATGGAAATATCTCCGTTCTAGTTGAAACACAACTCTTTCTGTATTGATTATTGAATAGCCATTTGAATATTTACAGATCTATGCATACCATATATTGTTGAGGTTATTCATGAAAAACTGCAAACTACAGGACATATCTAACACAACAACCATATTGTAAACAGCTTACCCAACGAGATTGCAATAATGCCTCTCATGTGATACTGGGAAGTGTAAAGAAAATCCAACATATCCTTCTCTTGCTCATCTGAGAATCCTGCCTTTGTTCTAAATAGGACAATATGCTCCACAACTTTTCTGCCAGCAATTGAAAGTGCCCTCAGCACCAGATAAATCAAATTTTTGAAAGCTAAACTTACCAAACAGATAAATTACATCAGCGCTCATCTAGACCAAATACAATAACCATGTTGACCTGAATACTTTATCGGGATATATAAACAGATCTTGCAGTTCGTGGCATCTTTGCAGTCAATTCTATTACAAACAATATATGTATGTATGTATGTATGTATGTACAAATGTATAAAACCAGATGTGTCTTGAATGAAAAGATGATGTTAAAGAGCCAAAGTTGCAAGGAATCCACTGTAACTCTCCAAGGTGAGGAATGGAACTCAAACTTACAATATTACTAATCTATTTGCATTTGCAAGTATGACACACACACGCATTTAACTGGCATTACTTCTTCCAAAATGCTTTACTGTCTGTTAAGCTGTTGACGCTTGAAACTGGAATGGTTCCAAGGCAAATGGAGAACATACACTGTCATATCATACCATCTCTCTGCGGTTCGGGTTAATGCTTGCTAACCATGAGGAATGCTTATGCAACTTCTAAACATCAAAAAATGCTGCCAAACTGTAACACATGCTTCCAAGTAGGTAAACCACCAAGAACTCTTCTCCTGATGCTATGCGCTTTATTTTGATTAAAATAGTATGCACAATTAGGGATACTCCCTATAATTCTCCTTCTCAAACCAAAAATATCTCCCCATGCCATGCACTAGGGCTATAGATGAGAATAAAATATCTAATCAAGGTGATTTCATAAAAAATAGGCCTCCATGACTGATTTTCTTTACCTCCTAACCAAAATTGCAAATTATCTGAAAAATCAATAATGTCAAGCCACAATGGCAGATGCTCCTCTAACTGGCCAAAATAGTAATGCATAGCAGCCAACAAGTCACATTGAAGCTCCTCAACTATAGCACCCCCTCACTAACAAGAATAGCAGAACAATGTCCAAATGTCACTCCAACCATCAACATCAAAAATATTAGGTATCAAAATGTAACAAATCCCTAAAAACTAAGAGCATTTAGAATGGCCTCAAATTTTGCATCAATACTCTACACCATACTGGGTACTCAAAAAGATAAACACCCTGCCTGAAATATCATCCACCTGCTAAAAATAAACCTTCTAAATTATAGTAGTGGATTTAACTAAAATTCAAAGCATGGGATAATCTCCAAAGTGGATCCTCAAAAATGTAATTTTCCTGCTATTCTGAACACCTTCTGAAAATAGAATTCTGTCAAAAATAGCAACTCCTCCAATTCACTCCAAAATTGAACCATAAGCCTATCTCCTCAATGGGTATCCAAATACATTGCATCTGCTACTGGAAAATACCAAGTTTATAAAAACAGAAACTCCTAAAAATAGTCTAATCAAGAATTTGAAAGTGTCCATCTGAATGTACTCCATCCCCCATGCATGCTACCTTAATCTGCACAGGGAAAATTGCTAAAACTAGAATTTGGAAGCCTGAACGGAAAAAATTGCTAATAATATCACAATATGGAGTATCCCCCTGAAATACTGATCTCTGAATACTCCCCAAGATTCATACAACTCTAAAACAGGGTAAGGCTGGAAAAAAGCTTAAAAACAAATAACCCATAAGGGTAAAGTATTCACAATCCATTGATGCTGAATGATGGGCTCTGTAATGTTGAATCCATCCCATATAATATCCATGAACTGTTGATGCCAAATGGTGAACTCTAGCATTGAACTCACACCAAATAATATCCATGAACATACGCTAGAATGTAACACAGATTTATGAAGAAAAATTTAGTGTCAACACTGTCAACTCAATTATACTAAGAGTGATTACTCAAAAGAGAATGAAATATGAACTCCATTCATATCCAATGCAACTGACACATCAAACCTTTGGAACAACAAAATTTTAACCTTGAAAGGCATTCTCAAATGTCAAATATTGACAAAAATTTCAGTATGGTAAGAATTGTTTACACCAACAAATTTTAGAGAGCTAACTTATATGGTAGAAATCAAAGGAAAATGCTTTTATGGTCACTTTTTCTTTCTGAAGACAAGTCATATCAACAGCTAGCAGGAAAAACCTAGTTGTAGGTTGTTTTTTTTAGACACCTGGCAATCAACAGCCACTTATACTATCCATTGTCCATAACAAAACATTTTTAAGGAAGAAAATAATTGTTTATGTTTGTATTCCCAACAATCAACTATATTATGCACCATATCAAGAAGATGGTTGCAATCATAATTTTTAAATTGAAAATAACTTTCACGAATGGTGAAAATTAATAATTGCATTAAAGGCTATTTAGAATAGAAAAGCATCAATAAAGGTAGGCACCAGTGATCAAAGCCATCAAAAAAGTTTTGCATGCGTACTGATAAAATATGCCACTTTCATATTCATTACAAAAGCTTCACATACAATCACAAAACATGGGTGTCCTAGGATCATCATAAACATAAAAATACAGACAATTAACCAGAAAATCCTAGTATCAAAGCACAAGGTTGTAACAAAGATGTGTTGGGGGTGTGGAAAAGGCAAAGAGAATCATTCTTGATTCTGTGAAAAACCATCTGATCCCTCACATCGCAATGAAGAAGACGGCAAAGGAAATGTATGATGCCTTGACTGCTTTGAACCAGAGAATGAATATTTCCTACAATATGTACCCGAGAAACAAGCTTTCTGCCACCTGCGTGAGTGACACGTACACCATGGCTAGCTACTTGATGAAGATCACTGAGTTGAGAGATCAATTGGCAGCCATATTGAAAAATGCTGAAGATCAGGAGTTGGTGCCCATTGCACTGAAAGGATTTCCCGCATCATCAAAATCATTTCACTAGGGTATTTGTGCTCATGAGAAGTTCCCCACCTTTGAGAAGCTTTAGGACAATTTCACACATGAAGAGACAAGTTCAGCAAAAGAGAGTGAAGTAGAAGACTTCACAAAACCTGGAGAGGTAAAAGCCAAGCAAAAGTGATGAAAACAGAATCACAAAAGTGCACCTAAGAGAAAGATGCCAATTTCAAGAGACCGCCAAAATTGTGTTCCTAGGGTTATAACACACTGTATTTCAGATCAAGAAAAACATAAGATGAGATGAAAAATGAGAGCTTGAGTTGCTTACTTATACACAAGTCAAGTGATGCATCCTTTGAAACAGCTGTTTATTGTGAAAATTTCACTACTGAAATCCTATTGCAGCAACTCGTAATATTTCTTCTAACTATTAATTAAATTAGCAGTTTATTGGTATGACAACAACGAAATAAAGACTGCAATCTTCACAAAAATACTGCGGAAAATAATAGCGTTGGTGTTAAATTTAAATAACAATAGTATGTACTATGCTTAGCACAATTACTTCAATGTACTTATAAGTTATAAGCAGCCCAATGACAATTTCCAAATTAGTTTCCAATAGCAATCACATTAACCATAAATTACATTGACAATAATTGTAGATAGAACATAAAATAAAAATGCAGAAGACAAGCCAAGACAAGAGGACACCAGATTTGGTGGATGCCAAGGGTGGGGAAAACCCTTTGATCAATTCTTCTTATTATTATATCAAATATTCAGCAGAGAGAGAGTACAAAAGTCAAAATTGACTTTCTGAATCAAAGTCAAAACAGCCCTCAAAAGTCTGTAGTCAAACTCAGCCCTAACCAGAAAGTCAAAGATGGTCAACACAGCAGTCAAACAGTTCACTTGGAGCTCGGTCAAACCCAGTCAAATTTGGCCAACCTTGCTGGTCAAATTCAGCCCAAAACAGTCCTTCAAAGTCTAGTCTGCTGTAATTTTCTGCAGTCAAAGTTGCAGTCAACCCTGAAGTCAATGCTAGTCAAAGTGCCCATATTTTCTCGATCTCTGTGCCCAGCAATGCATCTAGAGAAACAGAAATAATCCTCCAAAAATCACAGTCAAAACCGGTCAAAGAGTCCCTGGTCAACGCTGGTCAAACTTGGTCAACTCCTGAAATTTTCAGCCCTATATTTTTGTCCAGAAATTCGACCTCCTTTTGCCACATGTGTGTGTGAGAGAAAATGCCTAATAGTTGTACGAACCAATGAGGGAAAGAGAGAAGAATGAGTGAGTGATGATGATGCCAAATGAGGTGAGAGGTCACTTGTATTTACTATTTATACAAGTCGTTGAGGGTGAAATGACAAGTCCATTGGGCTTCATGAGCCTACATGATGATGTGGCCGCCCTGAACAATTTGCACATGTGTGGGCATAAATTCAAAAACACACTTCTGCTTGTCCAAATTAGATGATCTTTATATCAATTTTGGTCCTCTCGAAAAGAGGAATTTAATGCAATCATCATCTCTATCAAATGAGTTGTCCCAAGATGGAATTTGGCTCTAGTGGCCAATTTTAACAGTTGGAAACTGAGAAATATTCTAGCACACACACATAAAAATTGACACACTTATTTTTGGACAAATATCCCCATAAAAACCCAACTTGGGAAAACCAATGCAACAACTGAGGGTTTTTTTATTATTATGTAGCAGTGAAATAATCTAAGTACAATCTAGATGCCAAAACCTGGCAATCCTGCAAAGAAAATACTAGTAAAAAAATTTTGAGGGATATTACCCTCACTCCAAGCAATCTTGGCATTGTCTGACCTCTGAAAAGCTAGTCGTCCAACTGGGCCAGCGGAGGCTCTACGTCACTCTGACACTGCCTGCCACATGAGTTGCCTGAATCGACTACCAATCTAGCTGTCTTGCCTGTTACTGACTAGGAAAACGCTTCTCTAGCCTTTTGGGATTTCTTCACGGCTTCTAGAACTGAAAACGTCTTCTCCTCCAGCAAAATCGAACTGCCCTTTTGAGGCTTCTGCGCAGCCTCCTGGAGAAATCTCGACCTCTCTGCAAAGTACTCACCGGATCGGAAAAATATTCCTTCAGCTTCACTATCCCTGCACCTCTCTAACTCTGCTTCCTTCTAAAGCTCGAACTCTTCCAACAATTGCCTCTAGAAAACCAAACTCTCCAAGGAAGTCGATCTCAAGTGTGTGTTCTCCATCTACCCATCGACTACTTCTTATAATCTTTTTTGGGGGCTCCAACAACTAAGATTAAAACTTAATCAGGGGCTAATAGTATTTCCTAGTCGATCCATGCGAGTTTCTAGATGATTCGCACCTTATCTCAATTAAGTATGATTAACTAACCACTTTTCCTAAGTTTAGACTTAGGAAATATTTAAAAAATACGCTAATAATCTAATTGAGACACTTCTAGGTGGAATTTCCAGAAATGATTTCTGGGTTATGGAAAACTCTTGTGTTTTAGCCTCTCCACAAAATTTCGAGACTAGAACACCTTTGATGCTACAAAAACTAACATTGCTACAAAACCTTGTCTTTGTATCACCTTCTGTCACACTGTCGATGTCTGGCCACTGCCCACCAACCACTGCGCAACTCTGATGTTGCATTTGTGTTGGTGCTGACACTGCTATATTGTTGTCAAGTCTGCATCTACACTGCAACTCCCTCTCATTTGTTGTTGTTGCAACTGCAACTACTGCAACTGAGAAGCATCCTAAATGCTAAATCAACTATGTCTATGTTGCATTTGTCTCCCGAATCTTGACTGCTACTAGTCCCTACACTGTCCACTAAGGAATTTGTGTTGTTGCTGACTCTACTACTTAGCCACCTGCTCTGCTACCAACACTGCATTGCACTCCTCAGCACCTAACGGCCATTAGTCTGCAATTGCCACTCGGGTAATCTGCCTGCATCATCTGACACTAATCCATCCTACTACTAAATATTGTGGGTCCCTATAATAAGGTAATGATCCATGAGGAGGACACCTGAATGGACACTACCCAAACCTCTGCAACTTTGGGACTATAATTCCATATCGCCCCACCTCACTCCTGGAGGTATAGCTACAAACATGGCAAACTCTTTCTCCACCCTGGAGGAAAGCTTATCTATCTCTGTGGATGTTGTCGCCTGATCTTGCTTCCCCTGCTTGTCCTTCTTCCTGAGAGGACATTGTGTATTGTAGTGGCCAAACTCACCATACTTGAAGCACTTGACCTTAGATAGGTCCTTTTTCTTCTTCTTTTCACCCTGTCCCTAACTAGGACCCTTAAACGCAAGGGCCACATTCTCCTCTTCTTTCTCACCCTTTACGGCCTTGTTGCTGCTTGCGCCAATGGTGTTCTTTATTAGAACCCGCCTCAACTCCTCCTACTATAAATAAGACTAGACCCTGTCCCATGCAGGCAATGTGTCTTTGCCCAAGATACTTTGGACAAACACCTACCACTCCTCTAAGATACTGTTCAGTGAAAATCGTACAAGCTTTGTCTGTTAAGGTGCCTCCCCAACGGCTGCAAGCTTATCTCAGACATCCTAAATCCTAGTGAGGAAGGGATCTATGCCTTCACCATTCTGCATCCGAATGCTTCTTAGCTTCTCCTGGAGAAACATCTTTCACTGCTTGGTAGAACCCTGATATCGTTGGGAGAGAACATCCCACATTTCCTTGGCAGTATTCTTGCCAACTATATGCGAGACTATATGATCTCAGACTCCATCCAAAATCATCCACTTTGCCTTCGCCATTTCTTTTTTGTACTCCTTCAACTGATTCACATCTTGGGGTATTGGCACCACATTATCTATATAGGCTTTCAGGCCATATTCATCTAGAAGGAAGGACATCCTAACCTTTCGGATGACATAGTTGGAGGCCCCCTCTTGATCTATGAGCCCAGTTGTGGTCATCTCTGAATTTGGTCTAAAATCTCCCTCTTTCACTTTGCTCGGTTGTTGGGTCTGCCACACACACTCCCTTCAAGAGTAAGAAATTTTGCTCACAGCTTCTACCAATCTGCAACTGGGAAAATCGAATCTCTAAAACTTGAAACCCCTTGAGAGAAATTTCCCTCGGTGTGTGCTCTTTCTCTTCTACCCGGCGGCAATTTTGCTTCTACAAAACCCTTATGTGCCCAAGAAAGGAATCTGCTTCACCGGAATTACTTCCCAGCTTCACTACTGCCAATTGGAACTACTCCCGACCTCTGCAAATTTACCTTGCCACCTGCACTAGAAAAAATCGAACCCTCTGCCCGATAGTTCGACCTGCTAAGCCAACTTCTGCGCAAATCTGGAAATCGTACTACCAGACTCTCTGAATTTGGGTGATTTCTGCCTTTTGCTTCTGAGCTTCCCTCTTGATCAATCTCCCTCTGATACCATGTGAAAAATTCACTTCTGAAATCATATTGCAGCAACTCGTATTATTTCTTCTAACTGTTAATTAAATTAGCAGTTTATTGCTACGACAACAACGAAATAAACACACTGCAATCTTCACAAAAACACTGCAGAAAATAATAGCACTGGAAACTGAGAAATATTCTACACACATAAAAATTGACACTTATTTTTGGATAAATGTCCACGGAAAAACCCAACTTGGGAAAACCGGTGCAATAGCTGAGGGTTTTTTATTATTATGTAGCAGTGAAATAATCTGAGTACAATCTGGATGCTGAAAACTAGCAATCCTCTAGAGAAAATACAGGCAAAAATTTTCTGAGGGATATTACCCTCACTCCGAGCGATCCTGGCACTATCTGACCTTTGAAAAGCTAGCCATCCAACTAGGCCTGCGCAAGCTCCATGTCACTTTGGCGCTGCCTACCACATGTGCTGCTTGAATCAACTGCCAATATAGTTGTCTTGCCTGCTGCTGACTAGGAAAACTCTTCTCGGGCCTTCTGGGAATTCTTCCCGACATCTGGAACTGAAAATGTCTTCTCCTCAAGCAAAATCGAACTACCCTTTTGAGGCTTCTACGCAGCCTCCTAGAGAAAATTTCGGCGTCTCTGTAAAGTACTCACCAGATCTAGAAAATCTTCCTCTGACTTCACTGTCCCTGCTCCTCTATGTCTCCACTTCCTTCTGAAGCTCGAACTCTTCTGGCAACTACCTCTGGAAAATCGAACTCTCCAAGGAAATCGATCTCAAGAGTGTGTTCTCCATCTACCCATCGACTTCTTATAATCTTTTTTTGGGACTCCAATGACCAAGATTAAAACTTTATCAAGGGCTAAGATTATTTCCCAATCGCTTCGTGTGAGTTTCTAGATGAATCGCACCTTATCTCAATTACTTCTAATTAATTGACACTTTTCCTAAGTTTAGACTTAGGAAATATTAAAAAAATACACTAAAAAACTAATTGAGACACTTCTAGGTGGAATTTCCAGAAACGATTTTTGGGTTATGGAGAACTCCCGTGTTTTAGCCTCTCCACAAAGTTTCGAGACTAGAACACCTCTTATGCTACAAAAACTGACACTTATGGCACCAAAAAACAAGAGCAAATATTCCATGAGGGTTATTTAGTATATATCATGTTTGACTCATAGTTTTAAAACTAGGCCAGTCTAACTAGGAATGGGCTTGGTTGATCGAGCCATACCCTTTCCTGAGCCAACTAGGTCAATTATCTAGTTTGGCGGTCGATCTGTTACCAAAACGAACGAGTTGGTCACTGATTCGGCCAGTTCAGTAATGGACCGACCGGACCGACAGAACCCAACTTGAACCGATCGATCTCAGCAGTGGAAAAAAAGGCAGGTTGGGCAAACTTGAAATCAATATTTTTTTTGTTTAAACCATTTCCTAGCCCCTATAGCCTTCTCCCACGCCTACAAAGGTGACCCAACCCCCTCATATTTCCTCACAACTATCTCATTGTATTTATGTGAGGAGTTTGTGAGCAGTTGGAGTTGGTTTCTGAAGCATCATTGAGAAGGTTCTTGGGCGATCTTTGGAGCAGCATTGAGGAATTGGTTTTTGGAGCAGCATTGGCTATGTGTTTTTGTTCTGATCTCTATATATTATTACATGTAATGGACAATGCACTTGGTGCCATTTTGATATAATAGATATATTTATGAGCATGCTTTGATCAAATGTTGTCTTCTCTCTATTATTCTAATGCTTTGAGTTTGGAAACATGAATGAAAATCTTCAAAAATATGATTTTTCATTAATTAAATATTTACTTCTTACAAAGATCAAGTAATCGAATCAACTAGTCCGAGTTGATACCAAGTCGGAGTCTGAGTCGGAGTTGACCCTTGGCCGGTTCTGAGTCGGAGTCTGAGTTTTAAAACTATAGTATGACTAGGTCGCCCTTAACCATAAACCCAGAAAGATATTGCAGGAATATATGATGAATGTTGAGGCAAGCTCAACATATGATTTTGGCAATTATGAAGTCAAGATGTGTTCATCTTGGGATTAAAAAGTAGCAATGCGAGAAGATAACCTGAAGGTCAAGTTTGTACAACAACAAGAAGATCACTTTCATAAGGAAGCTATGATCAGCTTGAGGTTTGGAAAGGCTCAATATAATGCCTTCATTGATGATAACAAGATGAAAGTGATGTGCAAGATTGATGACCTGGATCCTGTCGCAAGAAAGAAGATGGCTCCATGATACCCAGGAAGGAAGGAAGCTAGATATAATGAGATGCAAAGGAAAGAGGGAGCCATGTAGAATAGGCAGTTGATTTTCTTATGGAGAGTCGAGAAAAGTTATAAGGCTTGTGGTGTTGATTTCCCAAATAGAAAGGAAGTCTGGAATCTTCTCTAGATTTGAGAGGGAGTAAAGAAGTCTCCTTAGAATAGGAACTCTTCTTATGAGTACTCTTCAATTTGAGAATGATGTTCCATTCGTTGTACGATTATGAATACCTCCATACTTAAAGGAGTGTTGAAAATGTAACTAGTTTTAGTCTTCATATTTGTTATCGTACTCATTTAAATATGTATCTTATGTAAACAAACAAGAAAAGAAAGAAAAAGTTATTATTTTAAAGCATGGGTTTCATGTTCCTTACTGATGATCTTCTAGGTAAAAGCATGTTCTTCGTGCTTCTAGGGTTTGTTGGATCATAGGATTTATTGTCATGGGTCAATGGAGTAAACATCATGTTTATAGGAGCCTTCTAAGCAAGATGCACTTTGTAAAAGAATTTATGTTGTGTCTAGAAAGTCCTGGAAACCTCCAACGTACAAGTTGGCCCTGGCGACTACAAGTCGGCCTAAAGAAGGGAATTCAACCCCTTGGATGTTAGTTTTTTGTAGCATCAAATGGTGTTCTAGTTTCGAAATTTTGTGGAGAGGCTAAAACACGCGAGTTCTTCATTACCTAGAAATCGTTCCTAGAAATTCCACCTAGAAGTGTCTCAATTAGATTATTAGCCTATTTTTAAATATTTCCGAAGTCTAAACTTAGAAAAATGGTTAATTAATCAATATTAATTGAGAAAGGTGTGAATTATCTAGAAACTCACACGGATCGACTAGGAAATAATCTTAGCCCTCGATTATGTTTTAATCTTGGTCGTTGAAGTCCTAACATAAGATTATAAGAAGAAGTCGATGGGTAGATGGAAAACACACACTTGAGATCGATTTCCTTGGGCAATTCAATTTTCCAGAGAGCAACAACAGTTGTTGGAAGAGTTCGTGCCAAAGAAGGGAAGCAGAGACAGAGAGGGGTAGGGACAGTGATCTGGAGGAAGAGATTTTCTAGATCCGGAGAGTACATTGCAAAGAGGAAAAAATAGCCATAGAGAGGCTGAAGCAGGGCCTGCTTAGAAATCTCTAGAGGGGAAATCGATTCAGCTGGAGGAAGGATCGTTTCAAGTGCTAGTGGTCAAAGGAATTTCCAAAGATCCAAGCCAGAGGCTTCTAGACCAATGACAATGAGTCAGAAGCTGGATCAAGGCAATTCCAAGCCAGCGAGTTTCAGGCCTGTGTAGAGTTGACGCAGGGCCTGCAATGAGGTAGTAGGAGAGCCAGTGTGATTGGCTTGATTGAGCCAGGATTACCTATAGGAGTGAGGAAAATTCCTCACTAGATTTTTGCCAGTATTTTCTATGTAGGATTGCCAGTTTTCAGCATCTAGATTGTACTCGGATTATATCACTACTACTTAATAATAAAGACCCTCATTGTTGCGCTGGTTTTCCCAAGTTGGGTTTTTCTGGGGACTTTTGTCCAAAAATAATTGTCAATTTTTTTTTGTGTGCCAGTATTTTCTCAGATTCCTGTTTATCTTCCTCAATATTTTTTATTTGTGAAGATTACAATGTGATTTATTTGATATTTGTCGTAGCAAATAAATTGTTAATTAATTTACAATTAGAAGAATTTATTCCAATTGCTACAATAGGATTTCAGTGGTGAAATTTTCACAAGTTTCACTGATGTTGATTGGGCTGGAAGCTCTAATGATAGAAAGAGCACCTCTGGATTATGTTTTAGCTTGGGCTCCGCTATGGTTTCATTGTCTAGTCAAAAGCAAACTTTTGTTGCTCTGAGTACAATAAAAGCTAAATATATAACTACATGTTCAGTTTGTTGTGAAGTTGTGTGGCTTCGAAAGTTGTTTGATCAAGTGCTAGAATCGACCATTATATATTGTGATAATCAAGGTTGTGTGAAGCTTTCTAAGAACCCATTGTTTCATGACAATTCTAAGCACAATGAGATCAAGTACCATTACATCCAAAATATTGTTCAAAGTGGAGTTGTGAGGCTCGAGTATGTCCTCACTGATGAGAAGGATGTTGATGTGTTGATAAAGCCATTGTCCCAGATGAAGTTTGCTTGTTTCAGAGAACTTGGAGTTGTTGAAAACCCTCTCTGAGAGAGAGAAAGCATTGATTGTACAAAATCATATGATTGACAATCTTCCTTAGGTTATGTGCGAGAGACTTATGGATTGGCCAGGAAGATTGTCACTCCCTTCGGTGAGTTGACCGAGAGGCCAATGAGTTTGGTCGAGGAGCTTGGTTTTGAGGCACTGAGTTTGTGATCTCTCCCTTAGGCTATGTGCCGAGAGACCTATGGATTGGTCGGGGAGATTGATCTCAAGTTCTCTCCCTTAGGTTGTGGGCATGTTACCCACTATTTTGTGGGTGATATCCCTAGGAGAAATTTTTTCTAGGAGATGGTTCTCAGCCAGCAGCCCCCTACAGCCATCACCTAGCTCATTGTGCCATTTATCTGCCACCTAAGCCAGCCATGTGGTCCCTTGCCCATCTGCCATTATCATATGTTTGAAGGTGGGCCTCCCGAATCTAAATGTATGTCTTGTCATTTGAAAATTGAGTAGTATAGTTTGCTTATCATGGACACTTCTAGACATGGATTAATTGGGAGGATTCGACGGAAAGAATGGGCTAGGTCTGTGCTCTTGTCCCCTTGACCCCTTTTAGGTATTAAACTTGGATTCTAGTCCTGTGTGATCACTTTTACTGACCATTTGGCTCTTGGGATGGTATTTCATGGGAAACCTGGTTGTGTAGTCTCGCTCCCTTATCCGCTTATATTACCCTCTTTCCATTCATTATTATGCCATTCATCATTTCTCCCACCCGGGTCCACATTCCTCCACTAAGTCCACATAGGGTTAGCATGCCCCTTCCCCTTGCCCACACCTTGGGTCATGGCCTGGAATGAAGCCCGAAGGTTGATGCAGCTAAAAAGAAAGATAAAAACATATATGGCCACATTCAACAGGAAAATGTACCACAAAATGCAAAAGATGGTTGGGACAAACATATTTAACACGTGGGCAAAAGCCAATACATAAGCTCTACCCCATCATCATGGCCATCACCCTGGTTCCTACAAGTTCTATGAGCCTCTTCCATCATATAAGAACCCATGATTGTCCCAACCCCTGGTGAGCTTAAAAGGGGGATGGCAGTCAATGTATCCCGAAGTACTGGAAAGTTGAAAGCAGAATTGGAAAACAGCAGGAAATGGGTTTCCAGAAATGGGCATTGCAAGGGTCCAAAGGTATCATAAACTTTGGAGTAGTCTGCAAAGGCAACCGCGGGAAATGGAGAAACATTAGACAATAGTTTCCGGAAAAAGGGTACAATTCCTTTCAAGCAAATTTAATCTCGAAACAAACCCGCTGTAGTTCTCTTCTGTTTGCTGATCTGGTACTCTCTTTGAAAGAATAAAATTTAATTAGGTTTATAACCTCTTCAAATGGCATTTATTTTATATGTTAATGTTAGTGGGCACATAGAAAAGCCGCAGCAATTATAATAGATGTTTCTTCTGGAAACTGCTGCCTTGAGTAGTTTCCGAAATGGTTTTCGGGGATTGCAAACATTTCCTAAACCATGAACATATTTCCAGCCTATTAGAAACGGTTTCAGTTATGCACGGAAAGAAAAAAAAAACGTACCTTTTACTCAAAGGTCTGGAAGCATTTTGAGCCATCTCCGAAGTCTGTCCGGCCCATGCAAGCATGCTTGACCACTTACACGAAACAGAAGTCTTATGACGATAATGGTGAATTATAGCCCGACAAGCTACATATCAAAGAAAGAGGCCAATAAACATTTTTTTTCTAACAGATATTACAAATAAACTGGTAGAAAATTTATGCCGTTGTACTCACTGGAGTGGGACTTCAAACATCTGGATGCAGACCCGAACGAAGTGCAGTGCCTAGAGTTATGATTTGCCACTGAGGAATTCTGAAGGAAGAGCTGAGTATAGGTGGCAGAGGCTAACTTCTCCATTGTTACAGCGCTTGAAGCAATATGGACACGGGAGAATTATCGCCGCCATGGCACGAATGCATAAAATATGTCCCAAGAAATGGCTATAATGCAATTTACATCATGGGTGGCCGTAAGGACTCGATCCTCTCCATGAGAGTTACATCCTTAAAATGTGTGGGACCAATACAGCCTTTTCATTAGCTGAAACAGATACAATTCTAGAGTATTGGGTGGCTAGGAGGTTATCTTTATCCATGATAAATGAATCTTGATATCGGTGTTGCTTGGGGTGTAATCTTCTTCTAGATTAACGGGAGTAGATTGCGAGTGATGTTTCTGTGAAATCCTTTAAATTCACCTGGAATTCTGGCTAGTTGAAAAGATTTTCACTTATGGTGTGGTTATTAACATGTTTTTTGAGCCTAGCAAAAGCAATTATATAATATGAAATTAAATTAAATTAAATGATATATTAAGGTTTACGAGACTAAAAATAGTCTATTAGACCATTAGTGTCTTGTTTTTCATTCTTTGCAATTAAGTTATTTTCTGATTCAAATTGATGATGAGCTGACTCAACTTTCCAACAATTTCCTCGCTAAAAAGACAATGTCAAGAAACTGATGCTAACATGTTCTCATAACTTTCTCTGACGTCTTTGAATGCATCACATTCCAAAATGAAATGTTTTTCCGATTCCACAGCTTATTTGTTTTTATAAACTAATATAATCATTAATGAGAAATTATTTTTAAGAGGTTAGTTGAATAATGTTTAAAGGATTTATAATTATATTTAATTAGAGTTTATCATATTTGACTAATAATAATAATAATAATATCCATTTTTAAAATATAATCATTAATGAGAAATTATTTTTAAGAGGTTAGTTGAATAATGTTTAAAGGATTTATAATTATATTTAATTAGAGTTTATCATATTTGACTAATAATAATAATAATAATATCCATTTTTAAGGTCACATCCAAGCCAGACACCAAATTGGTGTATGAGACCCCCTTGTTTGTGGGACAAGGGACCCACCTCCGCGCAGCGATTTGACTGCTAAGTCTACGAAGGCATACATACTCTACCCCCCTCTGGTTTTGAACCTGTGACCTCTTAGGAGGAAACACATGCTCTTAACCATTAGGCCCACTCAAGTTGTATATTGACTAAGTTACAAAGTTAATGATGCACACATTAGTTGGTTGATTAAATAAGTGGTTAGAGAGATTATGAGTTAGTGGATGAATGGTTAGAGGGGGTGTTATTGGATTAGTGGTGAAAGGGTTAGTAGATAGTAGTTAGGGCTATTATGAGGTAATGGGTTAATATTAAGGGGATATGGTAGTGGGTTGTGATGAATGAGTTAGTAGTTCATGTTTAATTTAGATTTATTGGATTAGTGAAATAGAAAATCTCAATAGTACTACCATGCCACAATTGAATTTTTACAATAACATAGGACACTATTAATATAAAATTATGAGCTAACATGATAGTGTGACAAGAATTTCTACTAGTCCAACCTCTTAGCAAGGATACTCTAACATGCACAATGAAACCTAAGTGATGAACATCATGATATATGGAAGTAAGTATTCCATGGAAGATAAAATTATAAGATAAAGTAACTTGATATAGATGTGAAGGTCAATTAGTGAACTACCTAAGGGTAGATACTCTTAAAAGCACGAAAGTGATAGCCTTGAAGATGAAGTGCGCTATAAATTTACATAAGTTAAACGTTGTCTGTACCTATATATAGATAACATAGTGACCTTTGTCATATATTGCAATATCCCATATTCATATACTCGTATCCACGATAAATTAAAAATGTATTATCTGAGATTTCTTCATTTTCACCATGAGATAGCAAGTAACACAAGTTAGTATAATCATGAAAAATCATGTTTAGTAGAAGTTTTGATTTTTTTATATGGTTAAAATAACCTTAACCTTGATTTCATTCCATTAAATATCCTTAAAATCAAACAAAACAAAACAAAAGTAGTATCACAAACAACCCTAAGATATTGTAAATGCTTGAATCAAGTTAGCTTTCAAGTGGATATGGATGATAAATGAATGTTTAAAGGTTAGTTCAGGGAAAAAATATGCAATTTAAATACAAACCCTAATGCAAAGAAGACATTTATTAAATTGATGGCCTTATTAAATCAACATTAAAAAATAATAATAATAATATTTAAATTTAAATTATATAAATGATGTTAATGTATGATTTCTCACATTTATTGTGCTTTCTTGTTGAATTTTTGTGTAAAGAAAGAATTTAATCAAAGTCTGCCATTATTAACATGTTCGTTAATATTTTCTTCAATCAAGTTACAAACAAATATTAAAACTCCAAGTAAAAGTGTATCTTTCAATTGGTAGTTTTCTCCAATCAAGTTATAAACAAATATTAAAACTTCAAGTAAAAATGTATCTCTCAATTGATAGTTTTGGTATTAATGTGTATAAAGAATATAAAAATATGTTGATGTGTCTTATGCCTAGCATTACTAGGTAGTATGGATAGATGATATAAATGATATGAAAAAATAATAGGAGCACAATATTTTACATGCAAAAGAGATTAATTAAAAGTAAAAATGAATTACTTTGAATATATAAATGCTTTTATCGATTGACTATAATGCATACTTTGATGAAAAAGCAATCGAATGGTATAACTAGTATTCTTTGAACATTTCAACTGTATCCAATATTAATAACAATGTAAGTAAAGTTATTGTTGTAGTTGAAAGAAAAATGGCATTGTCATGTTCCATAGTTTAATCAAGCATTTGTTTCAAGTTTTGTGTTTCAACGAGGTAAGGTGGATAACAATATTTTTTGGTTGGATATTGTCCATCAAAGTTTTATCATGACTTATCATGTCTTGTTCTTCTACAATTCATCAAGGTAAGGTGGATAATAACATTTTTTGGTTGTGGTATTTCCCATCAAAGTTTTATCATGTTTGTTCCTCTACAAATTGATTTATTAGTTACATAGTTTTGTCATGTTTTGCTCCTCTACAAACCAAATTCTTACTTGTTACCTATGGCGTACTTATATCTTTATTCATAAGATTTGTAATTCCTTCATTTATTGCTCTTAGTATTGTGAAATTCTTATTCTCCAAGGCTTTGGAGTATTGTTATCGTCTAATTAGAATTTATTTTGAAAATGTATATCACAAAATGGAAATGTTGATCTAGATTGTCCAAAAAAATGAAAAAATTGAATCTAATGAATACTCTACATAATTACAAGGTTGGTTGTCCAATTAATGGGGAAATGTCCTTACTATCTATATACCATATTTCTGGTCTCCCATAAACCTTTCCCATGAGGCCATCAACCTTTTCCATGAAACCATCCTAAATAGAAGATGATTAAATATTATATGTTATGAAATACAAGTTTTTTTTAGCTAGGTAATGTAAGTTTTGAGATGACTGACACGCCTAGCTTGTGGCTTAAGTAGTTGCGACCCAAGGGGATCTAAGCCATCAAAATCACCTAGGGATCGCATCCATCATGGGCCACACCAATGACCTTTACACCATAGTGCCTTAATAGGACACCCTATCATCTTCTGCTCTACACCCCACGGGTAATATGAAGATTAATTTTTAAACTTAAACTAGCAATAAGATACTAAAACTAAGTTCTATTTTTTAATAAATTTGATATTGAGAAAAGGGTAGGAAAGCTCAATAAATACCAAAGCAAGTTTTTTAATATTGTTCCCTTTCTTACTTTTAACTTAAAATATGTCTTCGACTAAATCATTATGTTCTAAAGTGTGGGGTAAATGATAAAATCATTATATTCTAAAATGTGATGGATTTTTTCCTACGAAGTTTTGAAACCAATTACTTTTACACCACAAAGTGCCTTAACAGGACACCCTATCATCGTCTGCTCTACACCCCATGGGTAATATGAAGATTAATTTTTAAACTTAAACTAGCAATAAGATACTAAAATTAAGTTTGATTTTTTAATAAATTTGATATTGAGAAAAGGGTAGGAAGGGTCAATAATACCAAATCAAGTTTTTAAATATTGTTCCCTTTCTTACTTTTAACTTAAAATATGTCTTCAACTAAATCATTATGTTCTAAAGTGTGGGGTAAATGATAAAATCATTATATTCTAAAATGTGCAAAATTGATTATGGAGGTAAATAATAAAATTGAAAATCTTCAATCTAAAATATATAACAACAAGGGGAATAGTTGTGATGCAGCATAGTCCCTGCCTTTGCCGCTAATTAATCAATTAAAGGTTAGAAAGCTCTTAGCACCAAGCTCTCTACATAGTGATAGCTCTATGCACAAGTGTGTTGCAGCGTTTTCACATTTGCATATATGTATTATTGCTAATATTTTAGTATTACATAATCCATATCTTTGTATTGTGGAATTTTTTTTGCACTTGCGTATACGTATTATTGCTAATATTTTAATATTAAATAGTCCATATCTCCATATTGTGTATATCACTATGTCTAATGTTATTCTCAATAACACTAAGGCAAGCGATGGACCCACACAATGTTATTGGTAATATTTTAATAATAAATCATGCATATCTTTGTATTCTGAATATTGCTAGTCAATTGAGTAAAAGTTTTGCGGAGTGCAGACATAATTGTGTACAATGAAAGCTCTCTGCACAATGAAATCGCTTCACAAAAACTCTTTGTATAAGCAATGTAAGCTTTGTTTAGTGTGTTGCGACGTTTCACACTTTCATATACATATTATTGCTAATATTTTAATATTAAATAATCCATATCCCCATATTGCGGCATTTTTTCGCACTTACGTACACGTATTATTGCTAATATTTTAATATTATATATTTCATATCTTCGTATTGTGATATCATTATGTCTATTGCTAACTGCAATAACATTAAGGCAAGCAATGGACCCATATGATATTATTGGTAATATTTTAATAATAAATAATGCATATCTATGTTGTTACACCCTCCTCCCACATCTACCCAAGTAACCATGCCAACTGGGTAAACTTGCGACGAGAGGCTACTATGATTAGATTCGACCTCCTATGTGACCTTAAGGAAGTGGAATCGACGGAACACATCAACCAACCTATCCACATCAACAACAGAACCCTCAGGAGACATGTCAGCCACTCAGACATCTTATCCTTGGGTCCCACTGATGTTTTGGACATCTTAAGCCTTAGTTCTATCATGCTATAGGCATGAGAGCGTCTAGAAACCGAAAGTCGCTCTCACAGGCTTGCCTGCCAACATCCATAGACCCAATTTGCCAGTGCTATGCCAGCGACCCTGGGATTTGAGCCACTTTGTAGGCCCAAAGCCCAGGTCACTGACCAAAATGGAATGATAGCTTAATATCAGTGAAAGAACAAGGGAACAATGAAGCAAAAACAATAAGTTAAACAATACCTTAATCATACCCCTACTAGCCATGCCAGACATTTCGTCAAACATATCATCAACATGTAACCTACAGGAGTAAACAACATAATTAAGTGTAAGGATCTCATACTTATATGAGAATTGATATGAACCATTGTTCCCTCATGTCATTTGCCGCATTATCATCTATTAGGCCATAGATACATTATCCATTCATCTACAAGCAAAAACATGTTGAGAGCCATATATAGCTATTGTCATAATACACACATATAACCAACATAATAACAACATAAATACTCATGAAAGTACAGACATATAGACCACATATAATCCATCAAAATGCTCATAGAAAATGCTCATAGATATTGTTTCTTATGTGCATGTATGATTCTGTCATTGTCTGCCTTACAACTCATTATTTCTTCCTTTAAGCTGCTCAGTGTGTTTTCCAAATCAGAAGAGTGTCAAACACCATGTTGCTCATCTAATCAATAGGGACAGTCTCGAGAATTATAGTCTACCATTTTGCTACTCATCTTTGATATATGCTTCCTACAAGGTATATCATGTCAGCTAAACCAAATCACAATAAACCATCATACCTTAGCATAATTCAGGGAGGATACCTCATTTGCAAGATCAAGAAATCAATGTAATAAATGTACATAATCATGACAATATATAGAAATATAACACATAACAATATAAACATATAACCATAAGTATAGCTAGAGTCCAGTCATCAATGCATGACCATATCAATTACACATACCATGACCTCATGCATGACAACAACCACCACATCATTGTACACTTGACCACATGTGAACACTAACATGCACAAACAATGCACAATTAACCATACACTCATGACAACACACTACATAACACCACCATCAACTTCCCATGCCAACCTCACTGCAACCATAATCCATACCATACAAATGCAGCAAGCACATGGTCACACAACACAAGAAACACATGCAACCAACATGAATGCATGACCAACACACAACCCATCTAGTCCGAGGGGTGAACCATGCTCTGATACCACTTTGTAACATCCTCCTCCCACATCTACCCAAGTAACCGGCCAATAGGGGTAAGCATGTGACGAGAAGTTACTATGATATTATTCGACCTCCTAAGTGACCTTAAGAAAGTGAAACCGATGGAAACGCATGATACATACATACCTTCCACATCAGCAACATGCCACCCAAGAACCATCCCAACCTCTCAGGTAACCAGCCCCTGGGTCCCACTAAATTTTTAAACTATTAAACTCCTAGACGCTCCCTTGGTATGGGCATACATGTGTCCATGAGGCTTTGGATGCTCCCACAGCATGGGTATGCCTATATCAAGGGAGTTTTCTGCCCAGTGTTGTGCTTGTGTCCCCAGGATTTGAGCCAATTTTTCAGGCCCAAAGCCCAGGTCACTGCCCATAACTCAATGAAACCTTTAGGGAGAAAATATAACAACAAAACGATGATACAAATGCAATTACTTGAACAAGGACTTGACTGGACCCGTATTAGCCATGACAGACATTTTTCAAACATGTCACAAATATGTAATCTATAGGTTTAAATAACAAATATGAGCATAGGGGTCTCATACTCATAAGAGAACCACTAAGAAGCATTGCTTCAACACATTCGTTGAAATTTCATCCATTAGTTCATAGATACATTGTTCATTCATTTACAAGTAAAACATGATGAGAGCCACACCTAGCCACTGTCATAATACAGGTTCATAACCAGCATAATAATAACAAAAATACCAAGGAAACAACAACCATATAATCGACATATAAACCAGTACAATACTCATGAAATAACAATGATAAATAGCCTCATATTAATCAAGAAAACGCCAACTAGTTGTGGGAATTCAATGAACCACCCGACCATAGACATGATTGAGCCAAATATCTCTTCAACAGTCACCCCTATGCCATATTTCAAGCATGAATGTGGGATCTCATAAAACACATCAATAAAAAACCATCCAAGGCTTCTAGAGGCCAAACCACCTCAACCCATCAAACAATGATTCCACCTCATGGTTGGACATCACAACCATCACCAGATTGGTCTCCACCCAAGCCTTCTAGGGCTCCAGATCTTTTGTTCCAACCAAGGCTTCCACGACTAATAACTTAACCCACAACTTACTTTAGGATTCCAGATAATTTGTCCAACTAAGGCTTCCAGGCCTAGTAACTCAACCCACCAAGGAATTCCATATTGTTTGTTCAACCAAGGCTTCCAGGACTAGTAACTCAACTCAAGTTATTACAAGGCTTCTAGAGCGTTTAGCCAACTAGGGCTTCCTGGAATTAGTAACTCAACCCAAGATAAAGGAAACATGAGAACCAACTAGAAAAATAAATAAATTAACCCACAACACCATGGCTATCCATGAAATGGAAAGGCTAGGAAAATCCACTATCAATCCAGGCAATCCTCCATGCCAGTGACAAATCATGACCAATAAACCACATGCATATTCCATGCATGCCAAACTAGTGAGGAAAACATACATGCAACTCAGTACTTGCAAGAAAAACCCATTGTAGTTGTTGATCCTAATGTCCTCTTGTGCTTTCCTTCTCTTTCTTTCCCTTCTTGCTCCAAAACTCCAAGTATGGCACACTCTCCAAGATTTCTCCAAGAAAACTCTAAGTGCCCAAGAGTATGAGAGAGA
Organism: Pinus taeda; assembly: GCA_000404065.3. Classification (NCBI taxonomy): domain Eukaryota; kingdom Viridiplantae; phylum Streptophyta; class Pinopsida; order Pinales; family Pinaceae; genus Pinus; species Pinus taeda. The sequence goes on along the minus strand of APFE030314037.1, from coordinate 42,431 downwards.
GAGAATAGAGAGAAAGAGCTCCAAAACTGAAATGACCAAAGTATGTGAACTGATCCTCATAATCCTTTTTATTAATGATGCCTCTGTTTTGTTCATTTTCCATCATTTTCCTTCATTTCCCCCCTCACATGCAACATGTGACCTTTCACCTCCCTTTTTTTTCCTAATTTCCAATATTTTCATTAATAAATGTGCCAAAATGTCACTTTGCCTTTCCAAATCCTTTTCCATTGCCTTTACCAATTTCCTCAGTCATTAATCAATCACCAATTATCCCCATCACTATGCTTTTTTCCAGCATTCATCTTGAAATAAGTGTCCCATCAATCATGGTTATTATTTTGCCTTTATTAATTTTTATTACATGGAATTTTCACCAAGGTTGTTACCGTTGACACCTAATCCTTGTGATTGGATGAATTTATGTAAATAAATAAATTATAAATATGAACAGTCATCGGGAGATGAACTGAACAGTCTCTCCCTCTTGTATATAATGAAGACCTACCTTGTGGAATAAAACATGAATTAGTTTTTGCTTTGTGGAGTTACTTCCTGGCCTGACATGGTATCAAAGCCAACTCCTTTTTTTAGCTCTTATGTTCCTTGTAACTCCCTTATCTGCTCTCCATATAGCTGAGCTGATCCTCCATATAATTAGCTGCTCCTGACCTTGCCTGCGCTCTTTGTCTACCATATTCCATTTATACAGACATGCTCCCTCCACAGTCGCTGCCAGGTCTAAACATTGTTTACCTGCGCTGTCTGGACTGACCATGAACGTTTCATAAAAAAAAAACGGAGATTTGCGTTAAACTATCCATCCGCTCTACTTACCATTCAATTTGTATACGCCTTTCGGTCGTGGTATAATAACATTGGTAACAGATCCCTAGTGTGACAGGCTTGAACCCTTAGTGTTCCATAAAAAAAAAAAAAATACAATGCAACCTCTCCGCCATTATCCATTTCTTTGACAGGCTCCCTAAAGTTTTATCATCATCAGCCAGCATAAACATTTCTCTGTTCTTCCAGTCTGCGTACATAACTGATAAACAAGTTTTCCGTCGGCCTGAGCTCTTTGTCCACAATTCTCACGGCCCTCCTCTGTCCACAATTCTGAGCTCTCCATCCACAATTCGGATTCCAACAGTGAGAGAGGGCATTCGAATGTAATGTTTGAAGACCAGACTTTCCTGTCCAAAGCTGACTCTGATCAGTATGATTTTGCTGATATGTCTACACCGGTTGCGACCAGTGTTTCAGCAGGCAGCCCTGAGGTACTGCTTCCTCCATTTAATAATGGTTTGAACAAATCTCCTAGTGTTGAAGTTGGCACCGTCTGTGGGAATAACGCAGGTAACAGAGCTTGGTTTGTTCTAGAGTATAATCCTTGAAGAATGGACATAAGCTTCAACAATTTAGCCAATACATTATCATTATTATGTTCTAGATTGCAATCACTAATGTAAGCGAAGACCCCTGCCGTAATGAACCCAATAATCAGTGGATGATAGGTATATAATGCAGTTTGGCGTGGAATAAAGCTGTTGCTCTTGTCTTGAAGAACGTCGGTATTATAACACTACTTGGCATTGTATATAACGTTGTTTTGGCATATAACGTTGGTTTCAACAATTTCTGAAGTTTGTTTTGGGAAATAAAAGCTGGTATTTACCTTGAAGTTTTTTTTGCTAAATGTCATATGTACACTGCTCCATGCGTTGAACTGTATGTTGCTCCATACGTTGACTGTTTTGGACGCTGGCTATATATATTAAATGGCCTAACTATGACTACAACAAGTATCTAGACCCTTTGAGCTGTAGTAAATAGACCGATGTTTTCCAACTGAATGATAGTGAAAGATATGTGGTAATGGAATTAGGGCTTATATTGTTTGTTGATGACATGACATATATTGCATGATTGCAATTGATTCCATTTTTTGGAAAGTCATAGCAAATTATTATTAATGTTTTGCTACTAATACTGTAATTATTTTTGGGCTCAGTTCAAATTTTTTTATAATGGAGAAGTTTGTTGAAAAAGTGAAGGGTTTGGAAAAGAAGACAACTCTTCTTACACACAGAGAGGATAATCTTGCTCAAGATTCTTCCAGAGCAAGAGGTAGAAGAGATTTCAGAGGCAGGGGGGGCAGAGACTCTCAAGGAGAAAAGGCAGATTTGCACTGCATACGTTGCAAAAGAAATGGATCACGTGATGCCTCTACATGCAAGCTACCATGGGACAAAATTGAGCAAGAAAGAAACCAACAAAAAGGTAAAACTGATGATACAGACAAATGTAAAGCACATGAATCCGCTCACTATGTTGTGGCACAATGTAACATTGGAGTAAATGAAGACTTACTTAATGCTTCACTTGCTTCTTGGAAAAATGATTGGTTGCTTGATTCAGGAGCAACCTGCCACATGAATCATAGAAAAGATTTTTTTGAAGATTTCACTGACAATGTTGATGGAGCAGTATACTTTGTAGATCAATCAAAAATTAAGCCATCAAGGCTTGGCACAATCAGGCTTAAACTGCCTGGTCTTCCAGACTTTCTTCTGCATCATATTCTATATCTCCCACAGCTCAAGAGAGACTTGCTATCCTTGGTCCACATCCGCCAGCAAGGTCACTCCATTCATATGTTTGATGGCAAGCTTGAGGTAAGAAAAGCATCTGACCACTCACTTGTCATGAGGGGAATAGAAGAAGAAAGGCTTCTCAAACTTCAAGGAACCTCTGCTCATGC
>APFE030314037.1:0-29534 GCA_000404065.3 Pinus taeda | reverse complement strand
TTTTTTATGGGTTGTAAATGAGATTTTTTTCCAAAATTGTGTAGTTACTCTCAAGTAGTGGTTAAATGTGTAATTATATTTATAAAGATTATATTAAGTAGTTTTGTTACCTATGCTAGCATAAGTCAATTAAACCTCGTTCTGTGTCTTTTAAATTAAAAAAATTCTGAGAGTTAGCTTAAGTGGTCATGAGCTAGATGTTAGGCCTATTATCTTTCGCTCAAAGTTAGGGACATCACAAATTCAACTTTTTTTATCCCTTCAATATTAGGTTATGTAATTAATATTAACAATTTACCCCATTTAACATTCAGGAATCAAGGAGAAGTTCCCCTTTAATCCCTTCAAGGTTAGGCTATGTATTTAAAACTAACAATTTACCCCATTTAACATCTATGGATCATGGAGAAGTTCCCTTTCGATCCCTTCAAGATTACGCTATGTAATTAATACTAACATTTTACCACATTTAACGTCCATGGATTATGGAGAAGTTTGTGGAAGGTTTCCTCTAGATTTACATGGAAAAAGAAGTTATATTTTTTGTCATAAAAAATAATAAACAATACTATCTTTGACGTTTCGGTATTTTCTTCCCAATTGGAACTAGTTTGGTGGTTATGGAGGAGAAATTTGTCATCCCCGATAGATTCAAATCCCAATGGTTTACTCTCCATGAATTATGGTGACATATTCAAAATTGCTAATTAGTTACAATTTTACTATTGCGACAATTCTTCGGACCAAGTTATCTCTTAATGGTCCTGATTTGATTATTTCCCCAAAGGTTGGTGCCAGACTTGAGTCAATTCAGCCCTCAAGGAATTTGGTAAAGAAGAACTAAAAGACCGGTATAGTGGCAGTGGGAGAAATACCTTAACTCCAACACAAACAAATGGGAGATAGACTTATAATCTTAAAATATATACTTTCAAGTTTCAACAATTTTACCATCAGAGAGTACCAATGATATTAGGAGAAGAGTGGCTCACCTGCATAAATTAGTTTTAGCAGATCTTTTTTTCCATCTCATTGGATATCAAAATGAATGTTTGTGATGATAATATGGTAATGTTTCCAAGTTTGAGAAATGGATAGTAAGAACCAGACCTGAGCTGAGAAATATGATAACCGAAATGTGTCGTGGATTGTCAATCCATCATCATGACCCTCTTGATCTAAAGTTTTGTACAATTTATCTATCCACATAGTAGAATCTCCTTCCCTACCTGATACTTCAAGTCCAATATGGCCCAAAGCAATGATTGAGAGCTCTCCTTCCTTGAAGAGATCCCATATCTCCTACTTGATATCTTCGCGGAATTTATTAACAAAATTACTGTTGTGGTGGGGAAAATGTGTTCTACCTAGAGGCCTCAAAGTCTAGTAGGCTATAAGGAAATTTTTTACAAAAAATGCTTTTGCCAGTCTAAGTGACGAATTGTGCAGGGACTCAAAAGTGACAGAAAATAATGTGGGCATGGATTTCAGAGGGTTCATATAACATGTCTTTGCATAACTACAGATGGGTATCACTGGTGTAATGTATCTCAATAATGTTATATGGATGTGGCAGGAAATAATTCGATCACGTGTAAAAATTGTGGAGGTCCTGGGGTTTTTTTAAAGAGTCCATGTATCGTCTTAGTCACTGCATTCTACGCCCTTCAAAAACAACACATTTTGATGGAAAATTTTATGTTGTGAGTTGGTTTCAGGCAAGACGTTAAGTAGTTGGACGATCCCTAGATCTAAGTGGTACCATTGCTTCCCACAATTCCATTGTCTGATATTTGATAATGCCTTAAAATCATTTACCGTTCTTTCTGTTGTAAAATATTTTAAAATTTTCCTCTCATTTTTGTGGCAAAATCTTTTAAAATCAATTCCCACTAAATATATTGCAAAATCTTTCAGAATTGTAGTTGGGTTTTATATCTAGAGTAAACATGATGGAAGAACCTTGTGTGAAGTGATTAACGAATGGTTTCCACGTGTTAATTATGATAAGATGGAATGAAAAAAAGCGAGCAAGGAGATTGGCTGGGTTGAATGGTGTTTTCTAAGCCAATTCTATAGAGAAAATTCCCTTAAGGCGTAATAATATATGTGTGGTGTGGTGTGTTTGTGTGTGTTGTGTGGTGTTGTGTGTGTGTGTGTGTTGGTGTGTGTGGTGTGTGTGTGTGTGGTAATAATATTTAAAAGTATATATATACATAGTATTAATTTAAGGTTTTAATAAAATTAAACACAATATTAAGTTTTATATAAATGATTTAATATGTAAAATTTAAGTTTTAATCAATCTAATTAGTGGTTTTATGCAATGATATTTATGTGTGTCAAAGAGTATAATGTTTTTTATGCAACCACCATTTTTCATATATTGAGACAAATTAAAAGACTCAACATTGAAATCATGTCAAGGTTTCTTCTTATTTCAACATAGACACAGAAATGTATGATAACATAACCCCTCTTAAAACTTTTGACAATTATTATTTTTTTGAACTAAGCTTCCACCTATCACAATGAGGCCAATTGCCCACATTTAACATTATGAAATGTTATGAACAATGGAGAAATTTCTATTGGGGCCTTTATCTTTACTAATATTACCACATTTTTCACACTAGGAATAATTCTCAAGGCCTTTACCAACGGACATGAAAATGGCCTTAGACTAAGAATTTGGGCATCATTACTATTCTTTGCATAATAAAAATTAGTATGAGGTAAGGAGAAAAAGGTATTTACTTCTAAAATGATGCTTCTCATGCTTAAGGGCCATGAATTTGACATTGAACAACCACATAGGTCATCTCTAAATAATCTTAGGGATAACATGGGATGTCAGTTCTTTTAGGAATTTTTTAACACCATGTATAGGAGTCAAAGAATGTACCATGGGTAGGGGAGTTAATCAAGGGCATTACATCTTACAAGACAATTTTTGGTCTCAAGGGCTATGAGCTAGACCTAAAAACCACATAGATCTTCTTTAATGAATATTTGGTCTTAAGTTAGTATATGGGCACCATAAGAGGTATTTATCACCATGTATGGGAGTTAGTGTCTATGTTATGATTAGGAGAGGAAAGCAAGGGCCTTAGTTCCTAAATTAATCTTTCTCATGCTCACCTTACATGAACAAGACCTCTTTCTAGGGATTATGGGTATTTAGTATGTTTTACATAAGAAGAATGGGTCTCATGGCCTTTACTATGGTCAAGGAAGGAAATTTTATAAAAGGGACTTAATTCCTAAATAATTAGTGGCCATTAAAAAGGCTTCAAACCACCACATTCTCGAAGGTATATTATTTGGCCTCTAGGAGGGATGTCTCTTCTATTAAAAGGTTTTGCACACCATGATTGGGTCTTGGAGCCTAATCATTGGACCTTAAAGAAATTAGGGTGTTTTAAAATCACATGTGATGCTAAAAAGTGTAGAGTTGGTCAAAATAAGAACATAAGAGGCTTATGCATTATTTGAATATTTTTATGGTTAAGCTTTGTGAATCAGTTCTCAAAAAACCACACACAACCTCTCTGGGGGACCTTAGGCCTCTGTGGGGGTCTCGAGTGTCATTAGTATGTTTTACATAGTAAAAATTATGGGTCTTAGGCTTGCACTACATGAAAACAGTGGCATCAAGCCCAAAATGAAACTTCTTTATCTTACGCTACATGAAAAAGTCCATAAAGAACAATAAAAATCATCTTTGAGGGATTTTAGGCCTCCATCTACGATAAGGGTTCCATTTATGTGGTTTTCGACATCATATATGGGAGTTAGGACTTATATCTTGACCAAGGAATGAAAAAGGGCCTTAGGCCTAAAACAACTCTTTCTCATGTTTAATTTCAATGACAAAAATATTATAATGGGAATATGAGCACGATTAGTATGTTTTGCATAAAAAGAATGGGTTTTATGACCTTTACGATGGATAGGGAAGGGAAATAAGATTCTTAGTCCCTCAAAAAAAAAATCTCTAGTAGATCAATGGACATGAATAAGGCCTCAAACCAACACACATATCCTATCTAAGATATATCTAGCCTTCAATTGTGTTATGGGTGTTATTTGAAGGTTTTGCCATAGTTGGGTCTTGGGGACTCTAATTTTGGCTTCTATATCATTAGGAGTTTTTTTGCACCATGTATGGTACTTAGGGTCTTAATAATGGTAAAAGAAGAATCATAAGGTGCTTTGGTCATATTTCAATCTTCCCATAATCAATATTCTTGAACATTAAGTATTTAAGAATTATGTCTCTCTTTCTTGTCCCTCCTTCCAAAGAGAGTATAAAACTATTATATATTGTAAACTTATACTCTATATTGTGTAAAATTGTTATAATTTTAGCATTATATAAGATGGATTCATGGACCCTTTTAAGGGCATCATTGAATCCATATACCTAAATAATCTAACTTTGTAGATGGATTTAGAGACCCTCTTAAAGGGGTCTCTAAATTTTAGCACTACAGATTGACTCATAGACCCTTTTGTCTTTGAATTTAACACTATAGGTGGATTCAAAGAAGGGGGTCTCTAAATGCATCTACAGTGTTAAAATTTAGAGACAAAAGGATATTCATAATTTTAACACTGTAGATGGATTCAAAGACCCTTTTTGTTTCTAAAGTTTAACACTGCAAATGGATTCAGAGACCCCTATAGTGAAATTTAATGTTACTTTAGTATCAAAATTACGATTTTCTATTTTTGGAGTGACATAATTAAAAATTACTAACATAAATGAGTAATTCATATAATTGCTGTACTTGATATTTGGTCGTATTTTTATTCTTGGACTATATTAGTAATTTATGTTAATCATTATTAATTTTATCACTTATTATCTAGTCATATGTTTTAGTCTTGGACTAAATTAGTCATTTGAGTTAGTCTCTTTTAGTTTGGTCACATATTATCTAGTAGTATATTTTATCCCTAGACTAAATAAATTGTTTAGTTAGTCATTTTTAGTTCGGTCACTTAAAATTGCTCAAATTTAGTAGGAATTCACTTGAAATAATTGCGGCAGCTAAGGTTTTTGGTCACCTAGTCACTAATTTCATCATTTTCAACTAGTGTATAAACCAAAGGTAATATACCATTTTTTAAACGTTCCATTTATGGCATCATGGATTTTGTATGAATTTTATTCCATTGGTTATCATTTCCATACTGAAACTTATGGGGTTTTTATTTGAATTTGAGGTAAGAGGAGAATGCATCTAGATTTTAGGATTATTCCAGTTCCGAAGTTACTCAATCCTCAACTCACGTAGAGCTCACCCGCCATACCTTCTTACCAGGTGATAGCCTCTTGAATCTGCCTCCATAGTTAATTTACAATTAACTTTTTTTCCCTTTATCCTGTGATAGCTAATAAGTGTGTAGTTTTTATACCTTAGCAGCAACTTATTTTACTATTCCTCTTTGTTTATTCTCCAAGTAGACAAGGAAACGTCGTGACATTGCCTCTGACATGCGTAAATCGGCATGCTCGTTCAACTAACTAAGGATGGAAACCATTTTTGTTTCTAGTTAATAATTTTTAAGAAATATTATTTACTTAATATCTTATTTGTTTCTTTTATATTGTTCATAGGTATCGTAGTTGTGTTCATGTTTATTTCATCCACCTCCTTCATCTGTCTAATGGAATTCAACATCGAACGGTGCTATGCACTGCTATAGGTCAGTTAAAAGCTCATGCCTCCGTGAAGGGACATTCTGAATGTGTTTCTTATTGGTATCCTTCCCTAGTCTTGAGTCAATATTAGGATGGCCACAAAATTTGGGCCCACTAGTTTATTTATGAATCATTTCTTTCATAGTGGAGGAACTTGTAAAGTTTCTCATTCAAGGCTTATATGCATAATGAAATTGGTGTTCAAATTGCATTAACCACTTGAAATCCCTCTCCATTGTTGCATGTTATTTTTGTTAATTTCTTTCTTTATTTAGTAATGAGTAATATGATAATTCCTTTCTGAAATTCGTAGTTGAACCACAAGTCCGAATGGTATTCTCGTTAGATTTTATTACCTAGTCAGTTGCTTTAGTTTAGGATATGTTTCCAACTGTATTGGTTATTTTTTTTCCTTGTATTCCCTACATCTCCCTTTATTCACAATGATTACATTAGTTCCAATACTATTTTATTCGTTCTAAGCATGCTATGATTTAGAAATGTGCACTCCTGTTAATATGGTTAAACTAATTATTGTCCTACATACTTGTATTCCTAAAATAGGTAGGAAGTTATGTAAGGTATTTAGTGACATAGTTTCATACACCGATGCCAACAATTGCGTAATTTTCTATTTAATATTACCCTCTCTCTAAGATTTAAGTTACTGATGTAATAACTCGTTTCATCTAGAATTTCAGATTCTGAGGTCAATTTTCTTCATGGATTACACCTGACCAAAACATTTTATGTTTTTATTTTCTTCTCAATTATTGTATCTCTATATATATATATAATAAACCATCTATTTTGGGGTTGAAAATGTCAAATTTAAATTTCTAATCATGATCTGAGACTTTTGTAAGAATTCTTAATATTTCATTACAGACAGTCCAACTCTAATATGAATTATATTTTACCCTTTTTGTTTTTCTTGTATGCATATAATTGGATTTGAATCAAGGTCTCCTAAAATTATGGTTATTGACGATTCTGCAGATTATATCTTTAGTGACTCTGGTTAGCGAACCATACACCAAGTTATAATTTTTTGGACCAACATTAACTGTAACTATTTCTAGTTATATATATTTTTTTTCTAATACGGATGTGGTTGGCTCGTTCCTACCCTCCAAATCCATTTGACAGTAAGATGAGTACTACACGTTTTTCCTCCAATAGTTACATTCTGATCTTTCGATCTATGACCACCTATGTACCCATAAAAAAAATTACATCATTCACACCTTGCCTAACAACGTTGGTTCCCATGCATACAAAGCATCACTAATTTATAGTTACTATGCAATTGTTAATAAAATTATCAGATATGTGGATACCAATAGGGACTTAACATAATCAAGAATAGTAACCTGCATATAACGAAACATTATTGCAACCCATCGCTAATTTATTTAATCCTTTCATAATATTTTATCAAATCTGGGTGTAGGATCCTTAGGTCCTACCTATCTATATCTTGTTTACTCTATCTCCATAACTCAGTAAAGACATCATTTATATAATCAAAATTCCTATAATTTATTTCAATATTCAATAAGGAAAGAAACCAAGCAATATGTATCTATACTCTTGATAATGAACAACTTTAAGATAATATGTCTCTATAAATCAATAAGGACATAGTTCATGTAATTTACAACTATGATTCAGTAAGAACATAATTCATAGTTATAACCAATCAAAATAACTTTCACCTAAAATAACTACAATAATAACATTAAAAAAAAAAATTCACATCCACTAGAATTCTAGCTATAACCAACTGGATCAACTTGGGACGAACAACTTTCCACCCAGCCACGAGCCTTTGCGATTAGTTCTCCTCTGAGCCGGGGTATTTTATTTTTCAAGAATCAACAATATCTTGTGATTCTTCGTCAAGCTTTTTTATGTCTTTCCACCCTAACATACTTTCCTTAGAGTTGTCCCACTTTCTAGGGTCTTCCAACCCATAGCTAGGATTTTTTTTTATTTTTCAAAAAAGTATCTTCTTTTTTTTGTTAAAGCCCACCTTTTTCTCCCATAACACTTTATTCACCCTCATTCAATGTTCTTTCCATGTTGAGTGATTTAATAGATTTTTCTCTTCCAATCATATTAAATCTCAACAAACAACCCTTAGGGATTTTTACGAGTAGATTGAGGGAATTTTGTTCAATATTATCCATTCGCATTGGTTTCTGAATCTCGATAACGATCTCATTAAATCAAGTGTTATTTCCTAGTTAAATCATCTAGTTTATTTATATTCTCAAAAACCTTTTATTGCATCACCATATTTGTTTCAAATTGAGTTTTCTATGTATTTTTGTCCATTGCTAAATATAGTTCATTCTAAATAAAGAATATTTACATGAACAAAAAGGGGTATTACATCTTCCCCCTCTAAGAAAAATAACATTGTCCTTGGTGTTTATTCCTGTGCTACCTCATCTTTTAACAATGTCGTGTAGTATTCTTTCATAATCTCCTTTCGTTCTCAAGTATCTTCTTCAAGCATAAAGTTCTTCCACTCACTTTAACCAGAGAGACGAATCAATTCTAGAGCATGATCTCTTTCTGATCTAGGATACTGAGTGGCTCTAGAAGAAAGTATTCTTCGGGTTCCACCTGTATCAAGTTCAAATAAATTAAATGAGAGTTATCATGGATAATTTTTTTAACAAGGACACATGAAAAAAATATGAAATTTAATATCATTTGGAGGAGCCAGCTAATATTGATATGGTGGATCAAAAATAGTGCTCAAAATTCAAACTGTGCAACAAATATTGAAATCAGAATGACTGGATAGAGATTGATGATATGAATCCAACACAGTTCGTTTCACTAAAATCCAACATCATATGCTCCCAGAATCACATTTTGTTAGCTTTGGGAAACAACCAAAAAAATTGAAATTTGGGTTGCAGGGATGCCCAAACAGTAGTTTGTATGCTGATTAGGCCATGAATTTGCAGGTTTACTGCTCCTCCATCGACCAATGAATGGTTAACACTTGGCACAGTGTGGTTGGTTTTAATTTTGTTTATTTCCATTAGTTGATTGTCTATTGTTATGGCACAATAAGGGAGTGCCACATGGGCCAACCAGTGGTTGCCACATGGCCTCCTCATGGCTGATAAACATGTTGTATGGAGGAAAAACAACCCCTGAGTAATCAAAGACTTTACCTTGCATAGACCAGCCAAGCCTTCCACCAACCTGCCTACATTAGTTTTTATGAACAATGGGCATTACTTTCTATTTAACATTTGTATCATATACAATTGGGGGAAGCGGGTCGAGCTAAGCCCTATCCCTTGGAAACCTAGTGCCATAGGACCACGGGTGGAGGGCCAAGGGCTACACCTTACCCCATCCCACAACCACAACCCCGAAGCCAATTCGCAAATGGAGCCAACTGCAAAGCACCAGGTGCAACAGTTGGAGGGGGCCAACCTTGGGTCATATGACCCCTCATAGAACCATGGGCATGATGGAGTTAAGAGGGGTCAGCCCCTAGGGGGGTGAAACATGGTTATATGCGAGACCGTAGAACCGAAGCCACACGTGGAGAGAGTGGCTAGACAAAGGCCCCAAATTTCAACACCTTTCACGATCATATGATCACCATGTGACTAGGAATTTCAGGACAGGGGGCTTAATGGCGCCCTTAATGGTCCTACAAATTTGGTTACCCAACGGTGATTGTTCTAGTTTTAGTGTGTTGGTTTCACTTTTGGGGTATGCAAGCTAGGTTTATGTCAAGTTGGAGGATGGTTAGCTGCATAATTTTGGAAAATGAAGAAACAAGCATAAATTTCTTATTTTTTGGCCAAATGAGGTGCAAAAATAACCAAAATAGGGGTTTTGGATAGTGTTGGATCCATTGGATACATCATTTCTACTGTTTCATATTTTTAAATAATGTAGACACACTGTTTAGCATTTTTAATGAAAGAGGCCTTCCATTGGAAGCTAAACAAGGAGATCTAGCCCAAGAGAGGGGTGAACTCCTTTATCATGCTTTGTGTTATGTGTTTCAGATATGCTTATTTCTCTCTTTCTCACTGTAAAATTTGGTTAAACTTTACTTGTTTATGTGTTTACTAAGTTGATCCTCTACCCAAAACACATATAATTTACACTTGCAAAATTGTTAAAAATCTTCAAGTTTACACATTTAGATCATTTTGGTATTAGAACAACAAGTTTTTGTGAAGATTTGATTTGTTTGCAAGTTTTTTTATGATTCTTAGAAGGTTGAAGCTCAAGATAGGAGAAGGAGAATTGGTGGAGCCAAGATCTCAAATTGTTTCAAGGAGAACAAACACTCCTCAAGCTTCAATAGTCATGGAACATGGAGAAGGAACTGAAGAGATGTTTGAAGATGAGAAGAGTTTCAGAAAAGGATTCTTTGAAATGTATGAGATGGTTAAGGTTTTGTATGATGAGAGGAATTCCATGTTGTATGGAAAAAGCTCAAAACCTCATGGAGGAAAAAGAGAAAGGCCTCCGAAATGGAATGGAGGGTATGGTGACTAACCACTTTAACTCCATCATCATTCTCATCTTCATCTTCAGCCTCATCTTGCTCTACTGCTATTACCCTTTCAAAAACACCTCCAAGTTCCCCAAGCAGACATGGTAAAAATCATTTTCTTAAGCTTTACATTAAGTTTGAATTGCTAATGTACAATAGATAGGTAAAATCAGAGACATTACATAATTGGATTCATCAAATTGAAGTGTATTGCAGGATACAGAGAATAAAGGATGATGAAACCAAGATTTAGCTTGTTTCTCTTAGATTGGAAGGTGCAACACTAATTTGGTGGTAAGCCAAATCTCAAGAGGACATGAAGAAACATGGTAAGATTTTATCCTCTTGGAAGGATTTTTTTGTTGCAATAAGAAGGAAATTTTATCTATTATCATACATGCAAAAGATTATTATGGATTGGAAGAACTTTAGGAAAGCTAAAGGGAAAAATGTGCAATCTTATACTCAAGAATTTAGGAAAAGAGCTTTGATTTTGGGTATATATGTGTCCTCACAAGGTATTTTTCTCAAATACATTAGAGGATTACATAGTTATTTGAGACATAAAATTCTAAAGTTTAACCATACAAAACTAGATGAAGTTTGTGTTTAGTCAACTCATTTAGAGGCAAGAGGGAAAAATGTTTCTAAAGGAACTAGTGAGAGTTCCTTTGAGTCCTGAGAAAAAGGAAAGAGTAAGTTAAAATGAAAAGGGAAGAAGAATGCTACCATAAATATGGAGAAATGAAACATCACATGTAAACATAGTTCCAAAAAGGGCCATGATGAAGCTCATTACTCAAAAATTCAACCATAAATGAGACACAAAAAGTTTCAAAAAAAGGAGAAGGAGAAGACAACTACAACTACACAACATGATTTAAGTTTAGATTTAGGATATGAAAAAAATCACAACCATGGGTTTGAAAGGTAAGGAGATTGCAAGTACTATTTCTTCAAATTCCTCAATGAAACTCAAGATGAAAAAACAAGAATAGAGTTTTTCCATCTTAGAATTATTTCAAAACATACCAAGATAGATACACTATTTGATAGTGGCTCACAAGAAAATATTATCTAAGAATACATTGTCAAGAAGTTGAATTTAGAAACTATTCCTCATCCAACGCAATTAGTTTCACTCAAATCTGACATCAAATTCTCTCGAAATTGTGTTCTATTTGTTTTGGGAAATAACTAAAAAAATTGAAATATGGGTTGTAGGGATGCCCAGTCAGTAGTCTATACATTGACTAGGTCAAGAATTGGCAGGTTGACTAGTCCTCCATTGGCCAACGAATGGTCGACACTTGGCGTAGTGTGATTGGTTGAATTTAGCTTATTTTCATTTGTTGATGGTTTGTTATGGTGTTCCAATGAGGGAGTACCACATGGGTCAGCCAATGGTTACCACGTGGCCTCCACATGGCCAGCGAAAATTTTTTTATGGAGGTAGAAAAATCCCTAGGGAATCAAACACTTAACCTCTCATAGACCATCAAAGCCTTCCACTAGCCCAACTACGTTGCTTCTTATTAACAATGGGCATTAATTGTTATTTTCCATTTGTGTCATGCACAATTGGGGGGAAGGGGGGTAGCGTCAGCCCTAGCCCTTGGCCACCCTAGTGCCATAGGACTAGGGGAAGAGGGCTAATGGCTAGGCTTTATCTTGGTTAATGGCCACATCCCTAAATCCAAATCGTAAATAGAGCCAGCCACAAAGAACCAAGTGCAATAGTTGGAGGGGCCTGCCCTGGGTCATATGACGCCTCATGGAACCATGAATGCAGCAGAGTTAAGAGGGGCCAAACCCTAAGGGGTCAAACCATGGTCATATGTGGGACCATAGAACCAGTGATGCGCATGGAGACAGGGGCTAGACAAAACCCCCAAATTTCAGTGCTTTTCTCAATCATATGGCTACCATGCAACTAGGAATTTTGGGAATGTGAGCTTAATGATGCGCTTAACAGACCTACAAATTCACCCACCGAGTGGGAAAATTGTGCCAATTTTAGTGCAACGATTCCGCATTTGGGGTGCTCAAACCAGGTTGAAGCTGAATTGGATTATAGTTAGCTCCAAAGTTTTGAAAAATGAAGAAACAAGCATATCTTTCTTAGTTTTTGGCCAAATGAGGTGCATAAAAAACCAAAATAGGTGTTTTGATAGTGTTAGATCCATTGGAGATATTAGTTTTTTTGTTTGAGCTTTCTAAAGCATGTAAACATGCTTTTGATCATTTTTTAATTAAAGAGGCCCTACATTAGAAGTTGGACCAAGAGATGTAACCCAAGAGAGGGGTGAACTCCTTTATCATGCTTTGTGTTATGTGTTTCATATATGCTTATTTTTCTTTGTTTAGCTGTAAAATTTGGTGAAAATTTACTTGTTTATGTGTTTAGTAAGTTGCTCCTTTACTGAAAACACATAAAATTTACACTTGCAAAATTGTTAAAAATATTCAATTTTACACATTCCGATCAAATATGCCATTGGACCAACTCTATCTAAAATTTCAAAAGGCCCACAGAATCATGGATCCAATATGGCACAACTACCAGTTTTGAGAGTACTTTCTTCTAGGTTTTATGTGAAAGTACACATGTTCTCCAACGTTAAATTATTTGTGAGTCCTCTTCCTCTCTGCATAACTTCTTTTCTTCTCTTGTGCGATTTTGATATTTTATCTAATGTTTCACACGATTTTCTTCATTTCTTGAAATTTTTTAGGTCCCAATATTAACTTATCTTTCAGTTAACCCCCACTGAGTGGCATATGATGTTGGGTGTGGATTTTATACCTATTTTCTACACTTTCTTTCCCCATTTTTTATCCTCTTTCCCTCCATACCAACAAAACTTCACATGTTAATCACCTTCTTCTCTTTATATACAACGTATTTCATTATCATGTTATTTTTCCATTTCTGCTGAATATAACGATGTAACATTCCTTTTTGTGGCTAACTCGGGTAAGCATTGGAGAAATCTTTTGGATCCTCTCCTCTTTTCTAGGTTTTTCTTGTGAGAATGAGGTTATGGAGTGAACAAACCGTGTTGATTGATCTCAGAGCAAGGTGGAGTAGATTTCTATTAGACATTGTATGTTGTTACATATTGTTGTTACACTCTGTATGCTATTACAGATTGTTGTTACACTTTGTATGTTGTTACAAATGTTACTGTTACACCACGTGTTGTTAAAAGTGAGTGTTGTTACACCTCGGATGTTGTTACAAGGATGTTGTTACCCAGTGATTATTGTTAGATCCCAAACTGTCATTTGACCACAGGATGTTGTTGCACCATAGCTGGCAAAGTTGTGGGTATTATTCCACGCAACAACTATCGGAAGTTATGAATTGTTTATTTAGAAAGTAATAGATACAAATGGTTCTGATCTTAACCAATTTATTTGAATAGCATTTGTATTTAGGAATAGGCTATAAAAATTTTTATTTTATGATCAGCATGAGAATTGTGAGATTCTCACGACTGATCTATTCCTGATTTTGGGTATGTAATAACTATAAGAGAAACTTAATCTCTCATGTATAGGAATGGCATAAAAAGCATTGTTATTTTGATCTTGTAACTTTTAATTATTTTCAATATTGAATACACTGCGATGATGATATTACCATTTCTCATTTGATTATTTAACTAATCTCATGTTTATTCCTACACCCATGCTAGGGAGGAAGGGCCCTCCTCTTTAGTAGGGACTGCAGCTGTGGAAGTAGCGTATCGTTTCTTTTATTGTTTGTATAGTTTTCTGTTGTTGCTATATAAATTGTAGAATATATCTCCTTCAGTTCTAGAATTATGTTATGATGTTACACTGGTTTGATTAAGCAATATGGTAGTTGACCAACTTGTGTACTTATTCATTCAGTGTGTGGCATGCCCTTTCCCTGGCAATCATGAAGTGTGATTTAATTTCTATAGAGTGTTTTAATTTCTGCATGAAAGATTTAATTTATACAATTGATTCAGTGGGATTCTTTACTGTTTTATATTTTCATTCTTCGTTGTAGTGTATCAGCATAGATAGTGCAAACTCCATTGAAACAACAAGACCTACCCTGGGTTTAAAATTAAATTGTTTCATTCTTGGTCAATTACGATTGATTAAAAGAACACTACATTTTGGTGATTTTTCTAGAGATGGCAGTTGATGATACAATCAGCCAAGTTGTTTTTCTGATGATAGAGTGTTCCTAGCCCACAATCATTGGCTGGTAAGATGAGAGGTAAGAACCTGCGCATATGTCTAACATACCTGGTCAGGCTCATCATTTTGATCACTAGGGAACTTAAGGTGTGGCATTTTGGTGTTTTCTTAAAAACGTGTCTTCATCTCTTCAGTTGTTGGGTGGTAAAATGAGAGGTAAGAACTTGTGCATGCTCTAACATACCTCGGTGGGGTCACCACTATCAAAGACTGAGACACTTACGATGTGAATCAATACACATAAGGTCCATGTGTGGAACTATAGGGATTATAGAAATACCAAAAATCCCCCCCACTCTAATTAGTCACAGGAAAAACGGGTCATAAAAAGGAAAGGAAGATTGTAGATTTGGGAAGAAAACATTTATCCATGAACTGATCTCAAAGCCAAAAAAAGAATAGCTATATTATCAAATGGACACAAGGAAAACAAGGCCACAAAATGTTTTTACTCCTGTAACAAGGACATAAACCTCCGATTCCTCTGTCTTGGGGCCATACCATTCTAAAGATAGCAAAAATACTCCCAAGATTAAGCATCCAATTCAGAAATAGCAAGGGGAAGCTAGTAACAAGAACCTTAGGACTGAGGGACAGCAGGAAACTGAAGGGGGACATTAAGAACCTAAAATATGAGAGCACTTGTTGGTTTATCAATATATAGATTTAGGCAGTGCAGTGAAACAACTGTCCCTGAAGTTACCTAAGCCATCAATTTCACCTGCAAGACAATCACAAGAACAATTTAAAGAGCATCTATTACAACAAGGATTATAAGGGTTAGCAATGGGGGAAAAAATAACAAAAACAAAAAAATAGATGCTACTATCACCACCTTTGAGTTTCCAATTGGGGAGATCAGAGGCGAGGCTCCCATGAAAAATATTCCTTCATCATCCTTATCATCCTTCTAAGGAATGACTGTAGAAGACCCTGACACCTTCTTATTCCAATTTGATGTCTTATGTAGGATTTATGACTATGTTTTAGATGCTCATAAATTAAAATTATTTCATGCTACTCTGAAAGAAGCAGGCCTAAGGTGGTTCATGGGGTTAGGCTCTGCTTCTATTTGAACATTGAGCGATATGAAGGAGACATTCTTATGAAAGTATTAATACTATTGAAAAACTAGGGACTTAAGAGAGGAAGTATTCAAGATGACACAGAAGGAGGATGAGAGCCTGGAGGACTATGTAGATCAGTTTCACTATAATTTGTAGAGGTCTAAACATAATGATTTAGATCACGAGATCTTGAAGACCATATTTATAATAGGAATGAGGAACGACTACCTTGATACCATGAATCTACTAGGAAAATGGGACATATCTTAGGAACCATTCGCCAAAATTGTAAAGCTTTGTGTAAGATTCTCTAGAGGGTACGCAAAGGGAAGAAGCACAATTTGAGATGCATCTGCCTAAATACAAAAATTTGCAAGTGGAGGAGTAACTGAAGAAGAGATCGGGAATTTATTCAAAAATTCGAAAACTCACATCCTAAGTAGTCTATCTACCTAGAACAATAGCACAGATGAATAAGACACAAGGAGAGGCCGATACACCTCTGGCTATGTTTTTTCTGAATTGTCGAAAAAAACATCCCTTGAGGGAGTGTGAAATGAACAACATCTAATTTTGTTATATTTGTTAGCTGGAACATTCTACAAGTCAATGTCCGTAGCTTCCCATACTAAAAGTAGTACTTAGGGAGTCGAGTGAAGATGTTCAGTCCTCTTATCTCATCACACCTAGGAGACCATAGCAACCACGACGTCCAGCTATGTCCCAATATTTTTCTTCTTTTAATTCATGGAATAATGCATATAACACTCAATAATATCCATGGAAATACTCTGCTCCTTCTCTAGCTCAGTTTCCTTCACTTTGGAACCATTGGTCCCCCTCTTCCTCTATTTAATATCCTCCATCTCAACCATACCCTTGGAATCAAAACTAGATGGGGAATGCCTAGAGTATAACCGCACTTGGATTACCAATGCAGGAATAGATACAATAGCCCCATTTCTAAATTCTTGTTCCTCACCGCGTCTGCAACCCCAACTACTTATGCAACCTAACCCAAATAATAAAGCAACCTAGAGCATAGAGGCTCTGACTACCTTCCAGACTTACCTTATCACTCTCGTTGGACTTAATGAACTTAAAATACGGTTGGGTAAGGTAATTAAACCAAATCAATCTGCCATCATTACTAAGGAGGAATGTGAACCTTCCAGAGGAGTTATAGTGGATCTTGAGGTGGATGTTACACCTATAACAACTGATACATAGAAAATTTTTACATCTGTAACAGCCAACCCGAGAAGAACTATTACTCCTCTAATAGCCAACTCGGGTAACATTGATACACCTGTAGTAGTTGATTCCACTATTATGACTCAAAATCCTCTATATCCTTAGAGATTAACTCAGATTGGAATGACCTCACAAACCGAATCTGATTTACTTAGGGAGTTGTAAAATCTTCATGTATGAATTCCTCTATCGCTAGCTCTTAAATAAGTACCTATTATGCCAAAATAGTATGAGATCTTTGCATTAAGAAACTTGGAAGGAAGCCTAAGGAACCTGCTACCATACACGTGATGGGGAAATTGTCTGAATTAATGACTACTCAGCCTCTTCTAACCAAGTATAATGATCCGGGAAACCCTACAGTTACTGTCTATATTAATGACCAACCCATAACTAATACATTGATTGATCTTGGGGCTGCCATTAATGTGATGACAAAGGACCTCTTTACCACCCTGGGGCTACATGGGCTTAGACATATGCCTATTGCACTTGAATTAGCAGATAGGTACCGTGTTAAACCTGAGGGGGAATTAGAATACATAGTAATCACAATAGCTTACTGGAGGTATACGGTTTACTTTCTTATCTTACAGACCAAATCCAACCTAGTGGGACATCCTTTGATCCTAGGGAGGCCTTGGCTGGCCAGTACAGATGCATTTATAAGATGCAGATCTCAATCTATGGTGAACTCAGATGGAAAGGCTACAAATAACCTTAATCATTACCCCCCAAAACCAAATATGGATTTTTACAATCCCTGGTGGGATGAATTTGAGCCTGAAGTGGACCTTTCTCTACCGCTCCTCACTCTAGGAAAAGCCCGGTATTTCAAGGATGATAGAGAAGATGATATCATTAATGGCTTTATTAGTAACTTTCTTTTTTCCACTTCTATTGAAAATTAAAAGGAGGAAGAGCAGGTAGAAGACATAAAATTTGAAAAAATGAGAACCACTCCACATATTAATAGCAATACAATCAAAATAGAACTAGAGACGTTTTTGAACATTAACCCCAACCTGAATGCTGAGAAAAACCAACTGTTGCTACAGCCGTTACATAAATACAAAAACGAATTTTCATGGGAATATACAGATATGAAAGGGATTCATCCTAACCTGTGCACTCACTGCATTTATTTGAAAGATGGCTAGAAACCAATTAGACAACCACAATGTCGCATGAAACCTCTGCTGAAGGAGGTAGTGAAGGAAGAATTACAAAAAATCCTAAGTGCTAACTTTATTTATTTGATATCTGAGAGTCAATGGGTGTCTCCTCTTGTAATTGTCCCTAAGAAGAATGTTAAGTGGAGAGTCTCTGTGGATTATAGAGAACTCAATAAGGCCACTCATAAGGACCATTTTCCTTTACTATTCATAGATTAGGAACTTGACACCCTTTTTAGGAATTTTTTTTTTTCATTTTTATATGGGTTCATAGGCTACAACCAGATACAGGTTGTCCCAGAGGATCAAGATAAAACAACCTTCACTTTCCCTTGGGGAACTTTCGCATACAAAGTACTCCCTTTTGGACTCTTCAATGTACCAATAACTTTTCAAAGAACAATATTGGGAATGTTTTCTGATTTCTTGAATGACTACCTTGAAATCTTCATGGACGATTTTACACCTTATGGTGATGCTTTTGAAACAACAATAGCTATTTTATAAAAAGTGTTGGAACGTCGTGTACAAACAAATGTTGCTTTGAGCATAGAAAAATGTCACATGATGATGACTAAAGGGATCATGATATGACAGTACATTTCTGCTAACAGGATCAAGCTGGTAGACCCTACTAAAATAGATGTAATTCTAAAAATTTCAACTCCAAATACGCAAAAATATGTACATAGTTTCTTGAGACATGCAAGGTATCGCACAAGGTTTATAGAGAATTTTTCAAAAAATTCATTGCCATTGTTTTCTTTGATCAAGAAATATGTCGACTTTTTGTGGACAAGAAAACATGAGTAGGCCTTTTTGAAGCTGAAATGTTGTGTATCTGAAACACAGATTTTACGTGGACCTAATTGGGAACTGTCATTTCACATAGGTACAGATGCATATGATATTGCTATAGGTGTTGTTTTGTGCCAACTAGAGGACAAGAAACCCTATGATAACTATTACATAAGCAAGAACTTGACTCCTTGTCAACTCAATTACATAGTGACCGAGAAGGAATTCTTAGCAGTAATGCATGAGAGCAATACATTTCGACATTATATCACTATGTATCAAATATTTGTACACACTGACCACTCTTCCATTCTTTTTTTAAGGAATAAGCCAATTGCCAATGGTAAAATTACACACTACTTATTGTTGTTATAGTAGTTTGATATCACAATTGTCGATAGACCTGGAAAAGATAATGTAGTATCCGATTTCCTTTATAGGTTAACTATTGATGACAATTGCATTCCTACTGAGGATTCTTTCCCTGATGAGTATCTCTTTGCTATTTCTACTTACTTGCCCTAATATGCAGATATAGCCAATTATCTTGTTGCAGGGAAGTTTCCATAATATTTGTCCTCCAAGGAAAAGAGAAAGATCATACAGTAGAGTGCTACCTATAGCTGGATAGATGAGAATCTCTATCACACTAAACCAGATTTCTAGATCATATGTTATGTTAGGGAAGATGAGATATTTGATATCCTTAAGGCTTGTCATGAGAAACCTTGAGGAGGTCACTTTGTAGACAATCGGATAGGATAAAAGGTCCCTTCAATGGGATATTATTGACCAACAATATTTCAGGATGCTAAGAAGTTTGTGAAAGGATGTGATAGTTGCCAAATAATGGGTCAACTGCTGCAATCAAATGAGATGTCATTACAACCTCAAATCATATTATAAACTTTTGAGAAACGGGCCTTGGATTTTGTGGGACTAATTAATCCTTCATCAAAACATAAATCCTACATTTTAGTCTTCAACGACTATATCAGAAAATGCGTTGAGGAAAGAACACTAACCATATCCACAGAGCATGTTGTTTTAGAATTTCAGTTTGAAGACATCTTCGTCTATTTTGGTATACCCAGGGAGATAATGACAGATGGAGGGCCCCAGTTTACATCCCATATGATCCAAAAGTTCGTTGAAAAATATAAAATCCATCATAGTATCACAACACCTTATCATCCATAAGCGCATGGCCAATTGGAAAGCACCAACAAAGTTGTTGAGGGGATTCTTACCAAGATTGTGGCCAGTAATCAAAGGAATTGGGCCGATAAACTTCAATAAGTGATGTGGGAATACATAACTACGTGGAGGAATACCATAGGATTCTCACCATATGAACTTATGTATGGTAAAAATACCTTTTTCCCTATTGGGTTCGAAATCAATACATTGAGAACAACATTGCAGGTGAATTTGGATCTAGCTACAGTAAAAAACCAAAGGTTGAACTAGCTCTAGCTCAAAGAATTAGAGGAGAAATTGTTAGTTGCTATCTAGCAAACAGAGATTAACCAACAGAAGACAGCTAAGTGGCATGACAGGTTCATGAAGAAGAATAAATTTCAAAAAGGAGATTGGGCTCTCTTATATGATTCAAGATTCAAGGACTTCAAGGGTAAGATCTGCACCAAATGGCAAGGTCCCTATGAGGCAGTTGCATTCTTTGACAATGGGATTATGAATTTGGTTACCATTGATAGTGCAAGGACACCATTTCTTGCAAATGGGCACCATCTTTGTTTATATCCTAAAACTACTTCAAGGGATTCATTTGTTAACATTGTCACGATTCAGATCTTCAGATTATAGGAGTAGGGAAAATCCCCCCGGTGCTACCAAAACTCTAATTTTTCAATAAGTGTAACAGCTGAAAACCAACCTCTGTTGGCAGCTATTATAGCTTCTAAAATGAAAAATTAAGAAAATAAGACAATATGGCTGTGAAAACCATTTTCGGGCACAAACAGACAATTTTTTTAGCAGTTGAAAACCATTCAATGGCGTTTGTTACACACTTTGTAACATCATTTGTTATTTCAAGCATATCCTACAATAATGTTGTTATGTGACTGTTCTTTTTTTGTTTTATATTTTGTGGAAATCAATAATACATAACAGTCATCTTGGTTATTACATACGTAACAACCAATGACTTTTAGAAATAATTCAAGTAAATTATTTATTGTGATACACAACATGCATTACCATGATTTGGGAGTAGTTTCCTTGATCACCAGAATTAAATTCGCACACCTCATCACCAATGTATTCTCTCCACATCACACCAGGTACATCATAAAATGGTAATATCACTATCCTCTTTTATTTTTTAATTATGGAAATCTAAGATGATATCCCTTTTGATAGCCGAGGTTGGCTACCAAATTTAAGCGGGGGGACGAATTACATGATGACATGACCCTTCTGTCGAGCAATAAAAAGGTGTCTTTTTAACTCCTAATTATCTTCACATTAATTGTCAACCCAGGGACGACTTTTTGTTTCAAGAGTGTACTCAGTCTAAGGCGGCTATTTACTCAAGAGTAATGTTTTGTAGTATAGTGCTTAAAATCCAAAAGTAAATGAATGCTTGAAAGAAAATCTACTTACAACAAAATACCTTGAAGCCTAAATCATTCATTTGGAAAAGTAAGAAATGTATCAGTCAAGGGTCCAGTAACAATAACTCATCCCTTTCGAAACTGATGTAACCAAAAGTAATCAAGGAATAGATCATCAATCTGGGGACTAGACAGCAAATGCCAATGCCCATTACAGTTTCAGATCGTTTTGCACACCCAAGCAAAGATAATGCGAATAACAGGAAATGGAACAGCAGTTGCGAAATGTAACGACAACTAATTCTTATAAAAAACACCACCTTAATCTATGAAAATAAGTGCAGCAAGTGTATCCTACAGAAATTAGATAGCAATCTTTACTCTAAAAATAAATCGGACAACACACGAAAATAAAACAGAGACTAATTAGTAACAGCACTCAGAGCCAAATGTAAATACACGATAAACCAAGATGAATAACACACACGGCACTCCTTAGTATTGAGAGAAATAGTAATCTGATCTTGGTAATCCAATTGTCAGTCTTAGTTATAAATAATATGACTGTGTCTTAGAATGGAACAACAATGTTCATATATCCAACAATTATAAGGAAATATAATTTCTAAGATGAATTCAGTAATACCAATGGTCAAATGTTACAACACAAACATTCTATAATTGAAAAAAATGGTATCCTTTAAAAACCATTTATATCAGCACTTAAAGAACCAACAATGCGTTGCAAAATCGATATGATATTTCTGTCTCAGAACATAAGATTACTCGATATATCAAATGTAACAAAGCTGTGATGTAAAATAATAGAACATATCGTATTAGCAAATAAAACTGATAAGAAAAACCACGCATAAACTAAAGATATAATACAGCAGCAGCAGCGTACTCCACCAGAGGCTGGGCCCTTAGCCGCCAGCAGATGCTGTTGGGCTACTTCAGATCAGGTGAATGAACAACAACTCCCAAATCATATATTAATCATCAAACTGTGGAATCATTACAACAACTGAAGCTTTGAAGATTACAATGGCAATGCAAGAATACCTATCCTATCATGAATAATCCACCATCATTCTTGAATCTCTAGTTCTGAATCCTCAATTCTCCTTCCCTAAATTCATCCCCATCTTCGATCTCTGTTTTCATTTAAATAGAGAGAGATCATAGAGAAGTTACAACAGAGATAATTACAACATGATTTCTATTATAGAATTGGATTGTTTCCAACCAATTTATCAACAAGAAAATATATTCCATTCATCTTTCAACAAGAGCAAGGTGAATTTGGTTTTGCAACTGAGATTTGGGAAACGGCCACACAACAAATCTGAGAAAATTGTGCTCAAAGAACCCTATGCTTCTCTCATTACAAGCTAGATTGGGCAAAATATTCTTCCTTCAAGTTAATTGGGTCCATCCTGGACAAAACCCATGTTCCGGATTTTCCATATTCTTCTTCATTTTCCCAGAATCTCAACCGCAAAACTGTCACTTTTTATTCCAGCTAATTTCTGAGTTGGAATATTTAATGATCAAATCTTCACTCTGGAACTTATATTGGAGGCTAAAAATGGTGAATAATGTTCCAACCAATTTATTAAAATTATCATTGATAAAATCATGCATAATCATCAATTTATTAGAAATAAAGGAGAGAAAATAATATTTATCCATAAGAGCATAAATCATTTATAAAATGGATTTGTATAATAAATTATAATAAATGATATGATAAAGAAGAGTAAAAATGGATAAAATAAGTGTTAAAAAGTGGTTGTATTCACGACCCCACATACCCCCACACTGAATATATTGCATGTCCTCATGCAACAAAAAACTGAATATATTGCATGTCCTCATGCAACCCAAATACAAAACCCATGTGTTAACCAAGCAATAAAAAATTTGTTCATCTCAACTCATGAAATGGATAGAACAAATGAATTCTTCCTTAATTAATGAATATTCAATTTCTAGCAATCTTGATGAAGGCATAACAATTTTTACATTGACGTTCAAGTTATGTGCATATGAAGTTGCAGCAAAATATGATATAAGTGACAGCAACCTTCATTAACCGTTTTCCCAAAAACTACAAACCAACTTTTGTTGAATTGTTGCAAGTAAATATGTAATATATGAATGCCTCTATGATCCAAAAATCATATCATTTTGATGCACGGATCATGAGATATAAACAAGATGGCTATAGGTGAGAGTGCATGATTTCCGAAATTTTATGAACCAATTTATCTTGAAATTATCTGAGTATGTGTATTTTAATAATATGTCTGTGTTTTCCAGAGATCACAAGAACTGAGTTCATAGTTTTTAAAAATAGTATGGAAATCAATTTCTGCATTGTATAAAAATATAAGCCTTAAATGAGGAAGAAAGTAGAAAACATCCATCATGCATAGCAATTCCTCCCCCTCTCAGAAGAATTAGCATGCCCTCATGCGATGCTAGAAAACAAATAGAGGTGGTTGCTACCATCGGTTGAATTCTATGCTTGGTGTAAAACAACATGGAATAAGGGAGGTTTTGAGAATGAATAAGAATAGCAATGGATGATAAAGAATACGGATGACATGGTCATAAGAAAGAAATGAATGAAAGAAACACTTCCTCAAACTGAAAGATGATATGCCACTGAAAAATGGAAAGTGGTAAAGATGTGGAATGAAAGATGATAAATGATGCTCAAAATGGATTTTCATTAAATTCTCCTAAATTCGTAATAAATCAGAAATTTATACTATTTTACTTCAAGTTTTACCTCCAGAATGACATATATGTACTGACAATTGTTGAAGTAGATGTAGGCAAAGTTGGTATTGAAAGTGATGCAAAAGGTGGAATCCAGGAAAGCACATCATGTTTTAAGAATTGTTCATGTTGCGAGTTGCTTGAGCCACTTTGGTTAGTTGCAATAGTGTGGTCATGCTGCGAATAGAATTATGCTCATACCTGTTGTTTTCCTGTAAACAAAGCACTATTTTTCATACAATGTTCTTGAATCCATAGTGTTAGTTTTGAATAACAACAGATAAGATGCATGCAATAATTTCAATCAGAAAAACTTGTGTATACATGGAATACTAATATTGTGTCAAATCAACAAGTTATGGCAGAGTGCAGTAAACATATGGCATGTTATCCCATAATGCATACATTCCCCCCTCTAATTGGAAAATGGATTCCATGACCATAAAGCATATGAAAGGTGTTGTGCTGATGGCAAGGCAAGGGAATGAACAATACAACAGTAAATGAAGCAGAGTACACATATCAATGATAGGATAGCGAGAGTTATGGTTATAATGAGCGCAGAATATGTAAAGATATTTATAAATAAAAGATAGGACACTTTGGATTGAAGATAAGTTACGCGAAAAAATAAAAAGGACCACAATATGCCAAAAATATGCTTTGTTGACTCTATTCTAGTTGAAAAATGATGTGATTGATCATAAAACAATTTCTCATGCGTAAAGGTTCAAAATAGGGAAAATTAAGGAAATAAATTCTCTGATAAAAAGAAAAAAATAATAAACGGGTATTATAGTAATAATTGACGATAAGATATAACTTCAATATCATAAGCAGAGCCTCTGCTGCCAGTAGACGTCCATAGCCTCAGAAGGGTTGCTTTTTAACTCATATGAGCCAGGATTCTCAATTTATAAATGGAGAGTTCCAGTGTTGTTCTACAGAAGAGATCAATGTGCTGGCGTGGTAACCGGATAACCACACTGTCATTCACTAGGATGTAGCAAAAGTGATCGAGTTGGCTCGTGATGAGACCTCCTGTTCCAAGGATAATTTGGCTATCCAATGGATCATAACCTTGGTGTGGTGGCCATAATGGGAATGTCACTTTGTTACAACCTTATGAACATAGTAGGTTGGCTCGTAATGAGACCCCCTATCCTATATCTACAAACACAATTTTGTTGTTATTACACATTTTTATGATAAAAAGAGGGAGGCTCAGTACTCCTTAAGAGTAGGGATGGTGGAAGAAGTTGAACATGTCAATAGAAAAAATATACCCATTATCTCATTTATTACAAACAGAGAAGATTATAACCAGGAAAGGTGGAACCAGCATGGTATTAAGATGATCAATCAATATCATGTTCAACAGAAAACAATGCAGTAAATTATTATATAAATAATTGTGTCCCTTTTGAAAATAATCTCTCATTAAGGATTTGTCCTATTAAAGATCATAACGTGAATGATATTAACTCGCTTCAGTAGAATCCATAATTCTTCTCCTCATAAAAATAATGTACTTCATGCCATGAAAGGAAATCAGTAAAATGTGGTTAAGATGAACTAGGAATAATCCCACAAGAGGAAGGAAGGGTTGCTCTCTAAAATATTCCCAAAGTGTTTCTTTTTTTAAGGAACAGCAAAAACACTCAAAAAGAAAGTGGTGTTCTGTGTAGGGAGCAACAAAGAAAATGCATACCAAAAAAGCAAAAATACACACAAAAATGTGTTGTTCCCTGTAGAGAACAACAAAAAAATGCATGTGAAAAAAGTGTTGTTCCTTAAGATGAATGACAAAAAATGCGAAAATGTTGTTCCTTTGAGAAGGAACAGTAAAAATGTGAAAGTGCAGAAATGTTGTTCTATTTCTAAAAGGAACAACAACTATCCCATCTCGAAAAGGAACAACAAAACGTAAAAGTGCATAAATGTTGTTCCATTTGAAAATGAATAGCAAAACGTGAAAGTGCAGAAGTGTTGTTCCATTCGAAAAGGAACAACAAAACATGAAAGTGCAGAAGCATTGCTCCATTTGAAAAGGAATAGCAAAATGTGAAAGTGCAGAAGAGATGTTCCATTCAAAGAGGAACAACAAAACTTGAAAGTGCAGAAGCGTTGTTCCATTCGAAAAGGAATAACAAAACGTGAAAGTACAGAAGCATTGTTCCATTTTGAAAAGAAACAGCAAAATGTGAAAGTGCAAAATTCTTATTCCATTCGAAAAGGAACAGCAAAATGTGAAAGTGCAGAAGTGTTGTTCCATTTGAAAAGGAACAACAAAACGTGAAAGTGCAGAAGTGTTGTTCCATTCGAAAAGGAACAACAAAACGTCAAAATGCAGAAATGTTGTTCCATTCGAAAAGGAACAACAAAACTTGAAAGTGCATAAGTGTTCTACCATTTCGAAAAGGAACAACAAAACATGAAAGTGCAGAAATGTTGTTCCATTCGAAAAAGAACAGAAAAACGTGAAAGTGCAGAAGTGTTGTTCCATTCGGAAAGGAACAACAAAACGTGAAAAAGGAACAATAAAATGAACTGTGGGAAAGGAACAACAGACACCAAAGGTGTTGTTCTTTTGAAAAAGGAACAGCAAAATGAAAATGATGTCCCTTTGGAAAAGGAACAACAGAAACAACAAAAGTGCACACAAATGTTGTCCCTTGAGAAAAGGAACAGCAAAATAAACAAGCATAAAATGCAAGAACGCAAAGAATGAATTAGTTTTTCATTGTATTGATGCTGAGGATAGGTTACAATTTGAATGAAGCAACACTTGAAACACAAAATATAAGAGAGATCAGAAAAGAAACAACATTTTATTTAAAAACAGTATGTAAATAAATAAATTAAGTTACAACAGCTATGATATTATGTAAAAAAAATGATGTCTTTGAAAAATGTTTTGTCAGTAGTGACAAGACATGAATCTTCAAATGAAAATCAATTCTTCATTTCTTCTATTATGAATCTATTGGGTAATGAGTTAGATGAAATTCCTTTGTTTCATTAAAAATTCTTTCAAGAATCCCTTCTCCATAAATTGACTTTCTTTTTCTCCTAGGACTTGTAAAAAACGAGTATCTACCTGCAATAAAACATTAAATCATGGAAAGAGAGGTGTACAGGCTCCCCTAATCCAAAAATTATGTAAAAAACTAACAATTAGTTACTCTGTAGAACAAATCCATGAAGAAAATAACAAAGTAAAATTTATTTGTCACATGTGGGAGAGCAGTGGTCAACCATACTAACCAGTAGTGTTTTAATAACAACGTCTTTGTTTTTCATCCAAATTGAGTGATTCAAAAGCCAAATGAGAGCTAATTCAAAGGTGTATCTCCAGTAGAAATAGGCTTTAAATCTTCAATGATATGATATGTCAATTTTAGTTATAACAACCTGCATAACAGAGTCATTTTCGATTACCCAGCTTAGACCAACAATTGATATTTCAAGCATAAATTTTTCGTTTGATGTTGGATTCAAATGATTCAAATTGGAAATGAAATAAAATTTATTTATTTATCTCCAATAGAAGGATTTTTTAAGGAAAGTGAGAATTTTTTTGTCAAATACTGTAAGGAACAACCGGAAAGACGGAGTTTTAACAGTGATGATTTACGATAGACAGTCAGTAGTTTGGTCATAAATTTCTCATACAATATCAAAAATGAGCGATTCCAATTTCATTGTAAACTATATTCATATGGGAATATACCATCCAAATAGGTTTTAAAAATTCATTCATTTAGGCCTCCAAAAACCGATTGTCCCAACTCTGCTCCTCAACTGCCCGCTAGACACCCTGTCAATGTTTTGGTTCTAACATTTTCTTTTCCAATCAAAATTGAGTGATTAAAATTGGGTTGGAAAGTATACATCAAGGGATACTTAGGATAGGAACAGGTTTTAAAATATTCCCTTTTGGTCCCTCAAAACATGACTGTCCCAGCTGTTTTTTCAAAAATTTCATCAAGCCCGCAAGCCAAAAAATATGATATTCAAGCATTTTTTCAAATTGGTGATAAAAATGAATATGAATGTTTTTAGAACTATTATTTGTATTATAAATCATCTGCATACACAAATTAATTGAAACATTTATCACCAATGTTGATTTCGACAGCGTGTTGCAACAAAAAAAACTAGTTTTACAAAAATAAAAAAATGTGTGTTTTATTTCTTTATTTATTTTATTTTCTTCACTATGCTACTTTGATTTGAAAAATGAATATGACTACGTATATGAGTACTTCTAGTGGAACCATTTTCGAAATAAGGCTTCATGTATACACATACCCAAATTTGAAAAATGCATATTAATGAATATTAGGGTATGAGAAGCCAACTTCCCTTGAAAAGATGGTGTCAAAAATTGTTGAAGTGTGGAGTGATGTTGCAAGCAAATGATGGAGTTAAACCAATATTCAATGTATCCTTTACTTTCTTGATTTCCCATAGCCATCATATCATGAAGTTCTTGAGCTTTTAAAATAGCTTGTTGATGCATACTAAAAGAAACCTCATTTTCTTCCATAGCTTCTACAATTTTTGAATTTGAAACATTCTGAATCTCATTGTAAGATTTCTCTAATGACACATGTGAGATAGAATGGGTGGAAAGGGTGGGTAAATTTAGCAGTTCAACACTGTAAGTATGTTGTACTGGTTTATTATGGTGAGGGTGTGGATTTAGTTGAGCAGGAAATTGTGTACGGAATGGAGCATTTTGATGATGTGGTTGATTGGATTTCGTGGATGATTTTGATAGGCAAGCAAGATGTTGTGGAAGAGTTGGTGGAGAATAAGGAGGATGTGTTTGTGCTACAATATGTGGGAGAGTATTCATGTAATCATAAGATGAACCATGCCAAACTTGTAGACAAGATTGGTGGTGGTTATATTGAGATTGACATGGTTGCCCTAACACATTAGTATTCCATAATGGATTATGCAAGTAAAAGAATGGAGAAGAAGTGTTTTGAACCATACCTGTAGGCCATGATTTTCATGGTTTTGACTTTTTTGCAGCTTCCTCATCTGTTTGATATGATACTTCCATCCTAGATGAGGAAGAACAACTATCTATGGGATACTCCTTTCAGTCATAAGGGCAAAACACTTCATCAAATTCTTGATTTTTATGAACCTGCAAAACATCCAATTTTTCATTTAGAGAGCTAATAAAATCAACTTTAAAATTTTCAAATAAAGCATTGATTTCAGCTCTTATGTCTCCTGTTCTTGTAGCAGATTTGGAAAACAAAGAAAAAACATCTATAGGATTCTTACCAGCCTTGAAGATTCCTCTTGAATACCTTATGCACAACTCACAAACATCATCATATGATAACTGAA